>JAUMHQ010000167.1:84007-110050 GCA_032361165.1 Enteromius paludinosus | reverse complement strand
GATTCTCTGACCGGAATCCTGTCCATATTTGGCCGCCTCAACCAGCAAAATAATAAGATAGCAATAGTCTGCTACAAGTACTTTGAGTTAAACTGAACCACAATGGCAGAACATTTAAGTTACCAAATAAAACAAATAAATTAGATTTGGTTCAGTAAATTTTTTAGGGAATTTGAGTTTATTTATGGTTATTATTAACAAAACTAACCCTGGCTTCTGGAAATACTCCGCATTGTGTGTGCAAGAGTGATTCATGTGTGTGTTACTGTACGTTTTTTTCTGTTTTGTATTCCAGCTCCACTGACACTCAGACGGAGTCCTGTTTGCGGACTCAAATCAGATTCAGGTATTTCCGTGTGGTTGCGAGCTCAACCCTGATTGCGCAGCAGTTCAAAGGTCACGCTGAGCTGGTCTCTGATCAACAGGAGCATTAGTGAACGTGTCTGAGGACGAGAGTGCTGAGAATGACATCTCGTCTGCGTCGCTGTGTGCTGAGCGCGCTCCTGATGAGTCTGCTGCTGGTCCTTAGCTCTCTGTGGCTGCGTGAGTACACCTGACCTCTCTTCCTCTCTCTCTCACACACACACACACACACACACACACACACACACACGGAGTAACCACGTGTCTCCTGGTTCTGTCCAGCTCAAGGAAGTGTTCAGAGCTGTGAGCAGTCGTGGAGGCCTTGTCTGAGCGTGTATACCTCAACCAGACAGGTGAGAGTTCATCAGGAGCAGTCTGACCGTCAGGTTAGATCAGATCTTGAAAATGGGTTGCTCAGAATTACAAATCAAAAAATTCAGTCTTGGTTTTCATCTGGATGAAATCCTCAGTTAGTGTTGTTCAAAACACTTTAGTAAGATTGAACTGTTCCATAGAGTACATCATTTGTACCGTAATCTGTCCCCAAACAACTGTTCAAACCAGACGAAAACATGATAGTCCATTTAATAGTGCCGTCATTTAATGCACGTATTTAAGATAACTATGTTTATATATTAAATCTATTGGTAACACTTCACAATAAGGTGCTACTGTATTTGTTAACATTATTTACTGTATTAACTAAAATATTGTGCATTCTTATATTAACTATTTAGTTAAAGAATGAACCTTTTTGTAAAGAATGTATATATATACGTGCAAATGTTTCAAAATTTATAACAGTATGTGTGTGTAGTATATGTATATTAACATAATAAATTTACACATACATACATAACGTAAACAATAACTTTTATTTGGAAGTGAATAATGGTGATGATGAGGGTTTCACGCTGGCGCAGTCATCAGAGCAGGAGCAGTCAGAGATAGTTATTTGTGTAAACGTAGTGCAAAGCATCCGGATGACACTTTGTGAACACCTGACACCTGGAGGACACTTTAACCCTTCACTCGCTGACTCCGACTGTGACGAGCAGGTGGCTCGCGCTGCCCTTCCTGAGGAGCTGGGAGGAAGTGACGTCATCGGAGAGTGCGCCGGGCAGCAGTTCCAGGTGTCCCGCCTCCTGCTGCACCTAAGCTCCGCCCTCGGCCCCGCCTCCGACGTGCTGTTGGAGCCCTACCTGCTCTGCTGGGAGGAGCTCATCAAGTATGACATCAGCACAGCAGTAATTAAATTAATGATGCACCCAACTCAACCTTTTTTTTTTGATGTATTACCAAATAGGCTCAAAACAATTATAAAAAGATGCACTTTTCATGCACTATATTACAAAAATGATTTCATCTCACTAAAGTATTCCAAAGAAATTAGGTATACTGAGCATGCTTGTATTCCTTTTTATTGCAGTGTCTTAGTTAGTGCGTCAAGTTCAACTAAATAACAATTAGAAATATTTACTTGGCAACAAAATAAAATACACGTTTTGTTTATCAATTGTGATCTTTGTTTGCAATAATAAATCTTGACTACCGTTTTCTCCTTAATAACAGTGAAGCAATATTAACGAAGTAAATATATCTAAACTGAAGAGATGTCATGGGTATCGGCAGTGAAATCAGGTTCATCATCTCACACAGTGATTGTGTATTGTGCTGCAGGTTCATGGAGGCTCTGGGACCTCTGGTGGGCTTTTTCACTCATAAAGTTGAGGAGAAGATCACACTCATCCGACAGCTTTCGCTGGAAGAATCCGCCAGACAGAAAGCCACAGACGTTGAGCGAGTAGCTCCGCCCCCTCCACACGCCTACCGCTCCGTGCGCTCCATGCTGGAGGCGGAGCTTCAGAGGGGCGTGGTCTCCTTCGACACGCAAACAGACTCCGGCAGTCGGACTTTGCTTCGCCTCCACCGTTCGTTGCTATGGCTACAGCTGCTTCTGGAGAAGCTGGGGACGGAGCGCGAGGGGCGAAGCATGGGCGAGCTTTGCCGCGACGCATACCTAGAGGTTTTGGCGCCGCATCACCCCTGGCTCGTGCAGCGCGCGGCTGAGCTGGTGTTTCACGCGATGCCTGACCGCGGCGCGTTCCTGCAGCTTGTGTGCGTGCGCACGCAGGAGGAGGCGGAGCCTGTCATGCGCGTCGTCGTCGCGGCAATCCGAGAAATTCACCAAAGGACTCAGAGAGAGCTGGAAATCAGAAATATGTTGGACCTGCCTTAACACACATACAAACACTCCCGCGCAACACAAGACACTTTTGAGGTTGTTTTAAAAAAAAATGTGTTATAGCCTATATATGAATATTCCAACTTAAGACCGGCAATTTGTAAGTTGAATGTGCGAGACTTCCGGCTTCCTGGCATTTCATCTTATCCACCAGATTCTCCTTTCCTTTCAAGGTTTATTGCGCATGCGCACATCGCATCGTTTTTCTCAAGATAGATTACTGCTTTGCTGTAAGAGGTAGGTTTAGGGCTGTGGTAGTTGTAGACATCATTAGAACAATCTAGGTATAAAAATTAAGTTATGTTTGGCTTTCATAAAGTTATCCTTTCAGACACAGCCCTAAACATCAAACGTATTTGTCTCAAGGGTAGGCCTTAAAAACTATAATTCGACATGTAGCATTTTTTGTTGTCAAACTGTGCTACGTAACGTACTTTTGTAATCGGAGGTAGCCATCTGGTCTCAGTCCGTACAAAGCAGTTATGCTGCTTGATATTGTTAACTGACATTCTGGTGTTACATTAATTTATTGTGATATTCACGAAAATGCTGGTTTGCAGTGCTAATAACTTTACAGTTTACTACAGACCGGAAGTCTCGCAAGTTCACCACTTGATGTTGCAAAATAAGGTGGGTAATATATAAAGTTAATATGTGTGATTCAGTTATGTTTTTACATTTATATTAGTGCTGGGAACTGATGGATTAATCGCATCCAAAACTAACGTTTTTGTTTGTTTAATGCAGTGTATATTTATGAAGTAAATGCATACACACACATATAGTTTGAAAATATTCTATAGTAGCTACATTTTTTATTTTCATATAATTTATATTATATATAAATGTTTAATATATAAACAACATGTTTTATTAAATATATACGTGTATGTGTGTGTATTTAAATACGCTGCTAGTAAAAAAAACATGGAAATCAAACATGTAAACAAAAACTTTTTGTTTGGATGCATGTTGACCAGCACTCATTTGTACCTGTTCTTATGGGAAATATTGAGTGATTTGGCTCTTGCACTGGTTGCTAGGCTTTTCCTGTGCCTTTTATCTCGTTGCTATGCGGTTGCTAGACGTTGTCTTGTGTGTTATTTTCTCTCTGTCTGTTGAGTGTCCAGCAGGTTAAATGTTCTCGTCTCTCATTTGAACGCTAGAAGTCGCTGTCCTCCTAGTTTAAATAAATTATTTATGGAGCAGTTTATCAGGGAAGTCTCATTTATTGAAGTTTACACATCTGAGCAATAACTTTATACAATATACAACCAACTGTAGGCTAATATTCTAAGGAACAAAGATATTTCTACACAAAATCATCAGTGTTTGTTGCTCAGTGTCAGACAGTCAAATACTGAAATGAAACAATGTTACGGGTTGCTCTGTCAAAGCTTTGATAATGTAGCATATTTCAGATTTTTCTCCTAAAATGTCCTGTAGGATAAATGCAAAATAGATACATTTATGTCATTATTTGTCATGCCATATGAGAGCAATAAAACGGGTGTTTGAAGCAGCTCAAATCATTTCATCTTTGGAGGCATTTCTTCTGGAACCGGATTGTTTCTTGGGACGTTTTTCTCGAGGGGAAAACCGAAAAGCAGGAGCAAAAGTCTCCACGTAATCTCAGTGTTTCTCAACTGGTGGGTCGTGACCAATAAATGTGCCACAGGTCTGATCTGAAGCCATGATGAACACAAACAAGTACACGCAGCTGGCTGTGTAACGGTGCGTAGTTAAGATAGTAAAACAAACAGACTTATCACTGAACACTTCCCGTATCTTTTGTGGCTGATGCCAAAGGTTGTGTTTCAATCAAACCCTCCACTAGTTCAGCACAAGCTCGTGTGAAGAAATGAAACCCAGGTGATGTTTAAAAAACCAGACACATTTGGTACAGTTTTGAAATCAGAGTCCTAAAGCAAAACCAGTTGAGAATCGGCAATCGCCAGAAAAACAACAAAGATTTGTAAGAGTTTTGTGATTTCCTGTTCTATAGGATCAGATCAGGAGTTACATCTGCTGGAGCTTTCGCCAAAATCGCATTATATAAGATCATAAAGCTCTCGGTATATACGTTATTCACATACTTTTTTTTGTCTTTGTACAAAAACTGCATTCATGTTCTTCACATCTTCATATTGGAATGCCTAAAATCTGTATAATGTTTGTGCTAATCTTTCTTTGCAGTTACATTTATCTTGAAACGGAAGCGCATGACAAGCATTCAGTTTGAAATGAGACCTCGTAGGCAAAAAACAATTTGTTAAACACAAAATGTTTTTATTTCCTGTTTCCATTTTTCATTTATAATGATAATCATTTGTTTTTCGAATATAAGTTTCACAATTTTCATGTCAGGCAATATATAACAGTATATTCAGGATATTTAATAAGATACATCTAGTTTCTGAGCAGTGTTTTTACAGAGAGTGAAGAAAGAATAAGACACCGTCTCACTATGAAGGACAGATGAGACACCGGGATGAGTCTGTGAGCTATATAAGTCATCCGGCGAGAACTCAAAGTGACGAGCGTGTCGCGTTATTGGTTTGGAGAGAAACACAGACGGGGACAAAGAGCTCAACGGTGCCGTCAGTGTGTGTGTGTGTGTGTGTGTGTGTGTGTGTGGAAAGCTCTCGAATGAGGTTCTCGTAGCGCAGGTGTGTTTGTCGTTGCCATTGTTTGTGGAAACCAGGTGTTTGTCACCGTGTCATCGTTGATATTGTCCAAAGTGTATAGCCGTTATTAAAGCTGTGAATGTGCGATCACGGATGTGAAATTTCGCAGACAAAAACACCAGTCACTAAAAACCAGTTCGCTTTTTATGGAAGCCCTTTTGATCCATGTATGAAAAACAATCAAGTTTCGCACAGCTAAAAATTTTAACTATGACATACTGAGTCATGAAATGAAAACTTGAATTTATGGTGTTAAAAATTAAAGTATGACTTAAAGTCGTGATTATAAGATGAGAGGTCAAAACTGACCTACTAAGTCGAATATGAGATAAAAAGTCTGACTTTAAAAATCACAAAGTATATACCAAGTCATAATTATGAGATAAAAACCTATGTTTCTGATATTATAAGTTGAAATTTCATGATTATGTCAGTCAAACATGACAAGTAATAATGACTTTAAAAGGCAAAGTTTACATATTAAGTCATAATAAAAGATAATGCAAGTCACAATAAAAGGTTGCAATTATGATTCGAATTTGAGATACTGTATAAAAACTGTGACATGCTTTTAAAAGACATGATTATGAGATGGAAACTCGATAAAAAAAAATTTTTATCTCATAATTGGATTTAGATTTCTCAATTTAAACAATTAAAAATTCATGATTACCACACTGGAAGTCATAATTTCATCTCGTACGACCTAAGCTTGATTGTTTTTCTTACGTGGCGGAAATAGGCTTCTATAGCTTTCTGTTGGTCAGTGGAGTAAATTTATTCAGCCTTGTGCAAAACTCCCGCGCAGATTCCTATAGAAATGACTGGATTTCACCTGCAAAATGTCGCCTAGCGACGTGACCACATGACCACGGCTTAACGAATGAGCTCACCGATGACGTCATGTGCTGTTTCCATGGTAATGATGTTGCAAATTGATGTCTGCTTGATTTCGTTTTATGGAAATGAATACATGGCGTGATCTACACTCGCGGTATATAAACACTCGGCGCAGCGACATGCTAATACGCATCGCTGCTGCGTCTAAAGTACAGAAGTCGGAAATAATGTGCAATAGTTCAATTTACCATATCTTAAAAACATACAAAAAACTATTCCATGACGTAGAGCGGTCAGGCAGCACACGTGAAGTAGATCGTAGTAAACGTACGGCAGGCAGCGTAAGTTTAGCTAGTTATTAGTCACTGCTCTGTGTAAACATTGAACCGATCCCAACATCAGGCCGTAAGTCGTGTGCTGATGTGCGACGGATGGACTAGTGACGTTAATTTGAAAGTTTGGCCGCGTTTGGCTCTTTTTTTCCCCCACACACTTTTCTAACACACACCCTCCAATGTTTCAAACGCACGACACTGTGGCAGTAACCCAATAGAAACACGGCACATTCACTACTGGGGCGGAATGAAGGAACACAAAAGAAAAAAGAAACACAGACAGGCCACCCGCGCGTCGACGACGGCAGGCTAGTGGTTCGCTAATAAGCACTACACTAACGTGTCGCTCACAAATCAGGAGTCTGACTTGTCCGTTCGACTCGAATCCCCTTGAACATCCAAATGTCAAATCACATGATAAAACCTAAGATTCTACCAAAAGCTAAGAAGAAACCAACTAAAGTATGCAACTAATGTTTGCGTCATATTTCCGCTGTGCTAACGGGCGCTAACCCATGATGTGCTCAACAACAAATAAATTAAAAATAAAAAAAAATGGGGGGAAGAAAACACATTTGTTCTTTTATCTACTTGAATTGGCAAATTTTAATCTTAATTGAAGATTTTTATTTTTTTTTTTTTTTACGTTTTTCTTGGTAACTACTCTCTTCGTTAACTACCTCAGATTCTGTATTATTTACAAGTATCTCACGGACCAGAAGGTATTGCTGTGTACACGTTTAGAAAGATGGGTCGAACCGTTCTGGACGAAATGTGTTATCAGTCGATTGGGCAAATTAATCAAAGGCGAACTGATATGGCGCAGCTTGAAGCTGATTGGCTAATGCGTCGAGTGCAATCTGAGCATGTGCAGAACGTCAACCAATCGTTTCAGTAACTTCGCTTGTGTGTGTGTGTGTGTGTGTGTGTGTGTGTGTGTGTGTTCATGAACATTACAATGTTACAAAAGTGTCTTCACAAACATTGTCATATGTACACAAAAAATAAAAAAAACAAATCCAATAATAAATAAATAAATAAATAAATAACATTCTAAATGTACCTCAATTCATAAATAAATAAATGGATCGAACTGATATCAAGTTAAGAGAATGATATGTCTGTGACAATTTTATGGCTCTGATTGTTAATTGATCATATATGCGCATTCCTGCGGATTTATTTTATGAATGATCCTGATTTGACCTCATTTGTGTTATACGCTCAGTGACATAAAAGCCATTATATAGACTAAACGAGTGAATCCAGGTCACGTTTTAGCTCGATACCAAAAGAAAAAGCGTAGGAATTATATTTTGCATACAGAAAATGAGGCCTGTTTTATGTTCTTCACATCGTGGCGTTATTTTGAGCACATTTCTCTTTATTCAAAATATAATTTCTTGGCAGGTTTAGGATGATTGTGGTCCCTCTGAATTCACTGGATTGTTCTTAATGACTGTGTCTGGAGATCTAGAAAGGCTCGATGTTTTCTGCTCTCTTGATTTCACTTTGGAACGATATCAGCTGGATATGACGACAGTCAAGAGTACTCAAAACACACAGAGATACAAAGACACACACACATACACACACAACCATCGTGTAGAAAGGAGAATGAGGACGGACGGATACATTGAACACTTTGAGATATGAATGACTCCTACCATCTCCTGTGTGTGTGTGTGTGTGTGGCAGATGCAGTTGCTCTACGCTTTATTGATGCGCAGCTTAAAGATTACGCGTCCGGCGAACTTGTCTCTTTCGCTGATCTTGAACTGAGTGCTAGAGTTGATCTTACACTCCACGTTGAAGTCCGTGTTGAAAGAGAGGTCTGTGAACTTCACAGCCACCAGGGGCTGAGAATAATTCACCTGAAACACACACAGAGAGAGCGGTTACACATGAATATCATCACACAGCGTGTGCATGCGTGCGCGTGTGTGTGTTCTGACCTGTGCTCTCTTGCCGTAGTATGGATAGTACATAAGATTGAAGGTTCCGTTTAGAGGGAAGTATTCGACTGCAGCATAGGTTTCATTCATCTGAGCCGCCTTCTGAGTCTGATATAAATCAAAGAGATGTTTATATATGCAGCAGATACTGACATAAAATAAATATTAGCAGTCGAACTATATCTCCAGCACTGTCTCAGTGAGATGAGACTGAAATGATCTGAACATATAATTCAATGCTGATGGAGAGCTGAAGAACTTCATCAAAATCAGTCCAGATCTGACACGAAAAGAGCTATGTCCCGATCAGATGCTCTGAACTATCGATTAGGTGATGGAGATTGATCACGTTGGTCTTTTAGGACTGATGAAACACTACTTATCTACTAACCACAGAATGCATGAGAGTTAAGCACTAGTTAAGGCCTGTACTAGCTTAAGATGTGCACTAGTCTAAGGACAGGGATGCCAAGTTTGATTTCTTACCAACTCGTCTGCATCTTTATATCCCTGAGGATGGAGGGATGCAGTGAACAAACATTACTGATTCACGCTCGGCTGTAAGAGATGAAGGTCAGGTAGATCTTACTCACCTTCGCTGAGCAGGAGACAAACGGAGACCGTCCATCATTACTTGGCTGCAGCCCAATCACCTGCAGAATAAACCAGGCTCCTTCATCATCTTCATTCAGAGCAAAGGTAACTAGCTCATGAGTTCTGATGCTACGGAGCTATTGGCTGCAAGCTCGGTCTCATAAACAAAGACTTTTTAACAGAACTCAAGTTGCTCAAGATATAGCATTGACATTCTACGTTTATGCATTCCTGAACATTTCTGAATTTCCATTTCTTTAAATGGGATATCAAAATGTAAAAAAATGACAGAACAGAGCAGAAGAGCTTGTATTTATGGAAACGGCCAGGAGTAAAAAGCGAATTGTGACTTTTCAGCTAATAATTCTCACTGATTGATTTCTCGCAATTTGGACTTTTCTTAGAGTTGAAAGATATACAGTAAACACAGAACTGCGAGAATGGGTTAGAGATATATTATGAGATATAAATCTCAAATAATGAGAAATAAAGAATGATTTGTGAGATATAAATGCAGAATTCAGATGGGAAAGTCCAAAGTATGAGATATAAATATTGAATTATCAGATTTAAATGCTAAATTGTTAAGAGACGTAGAATTCTGAGGAAACTGTAAGATATAAATGCTGAATTATAATGAAATACAGAATTATGAGCTAAAATGCAGAAGGTCTTGAGAGGTAAAAATGCGGAATTTTGAGATATAAAAACTAAATTATGAGATATAGATGCAGATTTATACTGGGGAAAGTCCTTATATATGCTGTATATAAGTGCAGAATTATGAGGGGAGACAAAAAGTGTCACTTTATTCTGTTTGCTGAGATAAATGAATGCCAAATTATGAGATATATGAGTCTGAATTATGAGGTTAATATCATGATGTATTTTGTTATTTATATAGAATCAATAAATGCCAGTTAATGAGATACTGAAGTCTGAACTGTGAGAATAACTGGACACAGATATACACAGGGCTGCAGAAACAGGCTGAGGCTGATCCGTAGAGCCGGCGGTGTTCAGTGCGCTCAGTTACCCGGTTGAGTTTGATGAGCACGCAGGGTTTTCCGTCCTGGTATCCGTACGTGCGGTCCTCCAGCCCGGAGCAGCTGCCCAGCATGGTGCGGTTGAACTGGCAGGAGCGTTTGGGATTGTTACGCACCTCTCCGCTGTCCTCCTGGATGAAGTACTTATCCGGCATGCAGGCGTCGTTCTTCACGGCCTGCTGCGAGTCATTATAAGCTGCAGACAGACACAGACACTCAGGAAGCGATTGACTGTTTCCTGACAAACACTTAGTTTCCCAGGTTTCTGTGTTCTCTCCTGAATGAGTCTGGAAACACATCGGCACTAGCCTCATATCAGTGATAGCTGTCTGATGTTACGGAGTGGAAGTGAACTGATGGAAGCATCTACTGCAGCTGAGCTATTCCATAATGTTACTGAACATGATCCAGAACCTGCCTACATTCAGGTGTTAATGTATGCTCGAAGCTACAATGTAACAGATTTGTGTTTGTTTGTTTGTTTTATTCTTTATTTTGGTGTATTGATGCATGTTTAGGTATTACAGTTGTTGCCCGTTGCTTGAACACGTTTTGCAAAACTTAGCTCAAGACACAATGCTGGGAAATAAACCATTCGCATCTATGTCAAACTGAAACTCTGCTATCAAAACCTTTCAAATCAGCAGCAACACACCAGGAACACACCAGGAAAACACTGCAGGCTTTGGTTTGCACTGTTTTTATTCAGTTTCACAGAAGGCACGTTTTCACAGTCGTGTACTTTACAGTACAGTAAATTCAGTTAAAGCAAAAATAAAAGAAACAATACACTACTGTAAACACAGAAAAAATGGATCCTGCCGTCTGTTTGGGTCTGGCCACAGGATCTCATCAACACCCCCTTGTGTGCCGAATCCATCCATGGATTGACCTTAATGTCTCAAATACATATTGGGGATGGCCTTACTCAAAACACACGGGTACATGTGTAGCTTTCTGAATATACAGTGCCCTCCACTAATATTGGCACCCTTGGTGACTGCGACAATAATCTGCATTGTTTATCCTTTTGATCTTTCATTCACAAAATTCTAACCTATCATTGAATAAAACAACTCAAAATGGGGAGAAAAACTCATGTTGGCAACAATTACTGGCTCCCAGTTATTGCTACGTCCTTTTCCCAAGATAACAGCTCTGAGTTTTCTCCTGTAACGCCAGAAGAGTTTGGAGAACACCTGATAAAAGAAGAGAGACCATTCCTTTATCCAGAATCACTCCAGACCCTTCAGATTACCAGCTCTGTGATGCTTCTCCTCTTTAGTGCTCCTCACTCAGGGTTCAGCTCAGAGGACTGGGACAGACATGGCAAAGGTTCATTTTGATGTTTGTTTTGGATTATTGTCCCAATGGAAGACCCAACCATGACCCATTAGAAGATTTCTAACAGAGTCAGTGAATTATTGATTTGTTATCTGCTAGTATGATGCCAAAATCTAGGGGTTCCAATAATTGTGCTCAACAAGTATTGGAGAAAACGTTTATTTCATCACAAGCATTTCTCCCTACTTTCAGTTGTTTTACTTCAGTGGTAGATGAGAATTGTGTGAATTTTTTGAATGAAAGATCAAAATGATGAACAATGCAGATTTATTTTCACAGCCAAGGGTGCCGATATTAGTGGAGAGCAGTGTATCTCTGATATTCAGCTGTTACTGGACTGCACCCATTCTGTTTAGTAAATGTAAAGGACTGTAACACTTACCTTTGACCTGACACTGTTCCTCTCAACTGGGACCCTGTGCAGTTGCTTCATGGTCATGTTGTGCTTTACCAAGATGCGTCTGATAGTGGTAATGCTTACTCGATTTATGTTGTTGAATACCTGCCTATTTGGTTGGCGTCCACCCCCAGTAGGTCTTCTAGCCATTCTGTAGAAAAATGCAACCACAAATTGTTATTGGTTTTCTTCTTCTTTACAGTACCGTATATACTGTACTTTACCATACACAGTACTGAAACATCTCAACACGTTATCACTGTATGTTTCACAAAACTACTACTTTTGCTCAAAAAGGGTCATTAGCCACCCTGGAATACAGTACATGTGACATGGCAGTGTGATACGGTACAGTAGTCTGAGTAGAGGGTTGAAGACATACCTGTTTTCCAGTCCGAATGTCCATATCATGGATGAAACGGCTTAGATTAGGGTGCACTCTCTGCCCAGCTTCCCTCATAGTCAGGCCATGGCTTATGACATGGTCCACCGAAGTTGCTCTTATGTCATCAGAAATAATGGTCCTTGCATGGCCTCTTCAAGATCTTTTCAAGGCAAACTTCTCAAAATGGCTTAAGTGAGGTCTTTCTGTAGTTGGCTGATTGGTGTATTTTCGGGGGTGTGTCTTTCAACTGCCCATTGTTTGAATAGATGTGTTTTCCCAATGTTACCCTGAGATTTCATTTCTGAACAAAGTGTCTTCTGTATGAAAAGTGTAGTGTGCAGGAGCGAGTGTGTTGCAGGATTGCAGCTAAAGTGCTAAGCAGATCTTTTGTTTAAGGTATAGTAACAACAGCAAACTTTGGTTTAAGCATGTGTCTATTGTGTTCAAGCAATGGGTAAAAACTGTAATAAAAAAAACAGGCAGGGAAAGAGTTAACAACACTCGTAAGCTGAGATGCTGTTGTAGTTTTTGTTATTACTTTGAAATTAGATTTGATTTCTAAAGTCGCTGCTATATAAGATTTAGTCATTATTTATTTTATACCTTTTTATGAAAATTTTAAATTTTGCATTGACAACAAGCTGAAGTCAAATAGGTTTCTTTTTATTTTATTTCAGTTAATGTTTATTACTTATTACTTATTATTAAGTAATGCGAATCTATTTTATGGTTTTAGTCGAGTATAACTAAAACTCCAAAAATGTAAAGCTGTAAACAAAGATTACTCATAATTATTCGAATGAAAACCTATATTAAAAAATGCAACTATAATAATTTGCACTGGCCGGTAGAATTATTGTATGGTGATTGTTGTCCTTTCAGGATCTAAACAGATGGTCAGAAGATGTGCAGGAAAGTAATGGTATGAGGGTGAGTCAATCTGTGTTTATTATTAACGGAATTATTCCTGAATCACAGATACTTGACATTGTTTTGTGATGAACTACAGAGCAGCAAATTCACATTTCAGTTCATGCATTCGTAGCTGTTTTCCTCTGAAGCAACTTATATGTGCACAGAAGACGTGCACTAATTCACAGAGAATTGAACCTGACCGTGGTGTTCCGTGAAAACACACACAGACTGTGATCGTGCGGGATGTGACATGTGGTGTTGGCAGCATCAGTGCATGTTGTTTCCTGTGTTTCTGGTTAAATATACTCACGGGCGAGGAAGTTGTCCAGAGCCTGAATGTATGAGTCCCAGCTCTCTGTTTTGTCCACACTATACACGATTTCTAGAGGATCGGCTTTTGGCCGAATCATCATTCCTACAGAAACACACAGAGTCAGTGTGTGTGTGAGAGAGAGAGAGACTGTGTGTGTGTGTGTGTGTGTGTGTGTGAGAGTGTGTACCTGGTGTAGCCAGACGATCCTGCCAAGTGGGCTGATAATCATCAAGCGTCAGCAGCATCACATACATGGTGAGACAGAACATGCCAGCCAGAAACGTGTAGAAGATCAGATAGAACAACAGAATCAGACCTGCAGAACACACACACACACACACAGAACATTAGCTTCACCTGCCACAGCATGTTAACATCATTGTCTGTAAAAGCCTACCATTGTCGAGAAGAGAACCTTAAAGGAACAGTTCATGCAAAAATAAATATTATCTGAAAATTTGCTCATCTTCAGCTCATCCCAGATTAGGAGGACTGTGTGTCTTCATCAGATCTAGAGAAATGTGTCTCAGTAATGGATGTGAATGGGTGCCGTCAGAATGAGAGTCTGATAAAAACATCAGCATAATCCACAGCTCTCCAGTCCATCAGTTAACATCTGGAGAAGACAGAAGATCAAACGAATCCATATCATGCTGTCGTTAAATCAGCATATTTGTTTAGTAAACTTTGCTTGATCTGTGCAGATCTCTCTCCTGATTCAGACCACAACACTCTTTCATCTTAACGCTGGATTAGTTTGATCTGATGTTAACTGATGGACTGGATTGCTGTGGATTATTCTGATGTTTTATCAGACTCTCATTCTGACGGCACCCATTCACATCCATTACCGAGACACTGATGCAGATCTGATGAAGACACACACTGTATCATTATATAGATACATGCAAGGTTATTTCAGATCTGCATGTAGTGTGTGATCCGCGAGCGATCAGAAGCGTGTGTGATATTGAGGCGTGTACGTGACCTAGATTCCCTTCATTCACTCCATCCTCATGTCATCCGTCTCTCATTCGTCCATCACTGAGCAAATGTCAGGACAGACTGAGGAAGAGTAAATCCTCTTACACTAAAACCACTGCCTCCTCCGGCTCTATCTCTCTTTATCTCGATCTGTCTCTCTCTCTACATACGCTGCTCTCTCTCTCTTTTTCCCTCTCTTTCTCTTTCATTTTTCTCCAGCATTTTTCAGTCTGTTTTAGCTCTTTGTCCTCTCTCTCTCTCTCTCTCTCTCTCTTATGGGTGGAGTGGGGGATGGGAGTCAGATTAGTGTCTCCTCCTCTCATTCGCTGTGAGGGGCTGATGTCATCGATGCTCTCAGCCAATCAGATCCAGCAATACATATGAAACCCAGCCAGTGAACCCATCTGACATAATATGACACACACACACACACACACACTGTGATTTGATGTGGTCTGTTTGTTTTTGCAGAATTTGATTGGTCCTTTTGGAATGTCAAATAAAAGATTCGTAATGCATCTCGCTTATCGTTTAGTTCAATGATGATTTTAAAATAAAGCATTATATCAGTTTAAAGCAGCAGATTCCACCCAAATGATAGAAATCTGAGGAAATGTGATATTTATATCTTGTAATATTAGAAACTCTAATGATGAATTGACATATTTGTTCTGTGTTTCAGACTAAATCTCTTTCCTCTATCGCCTTAAAAACACATTTTTTAGTCTAGCTTTTACTTAAATTTTTATAGTAGAATTCTATCTTATATATATTTTAAGTGTTTTGAACGAATGTTTCCTGTTTTGCTTATTTTATGATTTTATCTGCTGTGGTTTGATGTTTTAATTAATTATGTAAAGCGCTTTGAGAAGTAATATTAAAGGTGCTATAGAAATTAAAGATTATTATTATATTTTAGGGAATATGATTGTCAGCCTAGAAATCATTTCCTGATTTGAAAAAAAAAGCAACGGTACATTTTATTTTGTTTAGTTTTATTATAATTGAACATATTTGAACATATATTATAGTGTTTCTCTATAACCGCATGAAGAGATTTTACTGGTGCTGATAGATATTTTAGATTCAGACAATCAAACAATTTCATATAGTATGGATGTGTATGTCAGTATATGAATATTTATGAATGCAGATTCTGTTCACCCAGTATTAGCAAAAACCAAATTTATTGTGAAAGCTGGTGAGAGACACATCAGGTCACACACACACACACACACGCACACACACACATTAAGTGGGTGACTCAGCTAAAAGTCATTTACCAGAACACAAAGCTGCATGAAATTCATTAATGCATAATAACTAGAACACTCACACACTCGCATAGTAAATGACATAAACACATCGGAGCTCGTGACAGCCACTGTAAATCTATTTGAAGATTGAAAGATGCGTGTGTGTGTGTGTGTGTGTGTGTGTTCTGTATATGGTTATATAACTCCTGATAAATGCCGCTGCTCCGGATGTGAGCAAAACCACGTCACGTCACGTGAGCGCGCCCGAGCTGAGGACACTCATCGAATAACCTTGCGCGCGCCCGTGCGATCGATCAGTTTGATCGGAACGATCGGATGCGCGTTCGCGATCCGTTAAACGCTCTCAACTAGCGAGGCGTGCGCGGAAACGTAACCTCCTTCGGCTCTCTGCACCCGTTCACCCTTAACGCATACGGAGGAGCGCGCCGCTCGCTCGCACACACAACCACACATATACATGCATAGACACGCGGGAGCGCGCAACAACAGCAGCAGCAGCAGCATCGTCAGATTGTCCTTTAACACATTGGGGCCTGATGCATTCACACACACACACACACACACACACTGAGAGAGAGAGAGAGAGAGAGAGAGAGAGAGACGCATTGCGCAACGCGCTCCGGTTAAAATGAATGAAGGCACCGGGATCACGCGCCGCCGTTCAATCGAGCGTCTTATATAAGGCACACTCACCCCAGCTGCTCGCCGTTCTCCCGAGCAGCTCGTGCGTCCGCGGGTTCCAGAAGAATTCCTTCCATTCCCCGGATTCCTTCTTCTCGTCGTCTTTGGCCATGTCTCCGGTGCGCGCCGCTTTGATGACCGCTGGGTATAAGCGCGATGGAACGGCTGGTGCTCACGGATGCGGTTCGGTCGCTTTTTCTCGCTCTTCCCGTTGAGAACCGAGCGGAGTGCCGCAGCGCCGCGCACTAATCCAGAGACACTGCGGTAAAACGCGCTGAGCGCACGCGCACCCGGTAATACCCCCCCCACCAATCTCCTGCGGAACAGAAGCTCCGACACCCCGCCCCCATCTGCAGCTCTCCAGCCAATCGCGTCGCTCTCCTCTCTCCGGGCCACGCCCCCCAGTGGTCCAGCGGCTCCGCATCCGCGCGTCTGTCGGTGGCTCTCCGGTGATGCTCCGGTTCGGCTGTTCGCGCAGACCGATCGATCACGTGAGTTTCCGCTTCGCCGCGCGACGGAACACCGTGTACAGACCCCGCAGACGCGGCTCAGCAGCACAACAACACAAACCACCTTCTTTTCTGATGTGTCTATTCCATCCACATTCGCATTTAGCCTTTCTCTATGCCATGGTAACATTGGAAATATATTGTATTTCCTCAATGTTATATTTAGATATATCTCTGTCAAATGCTGTCCTATTCTATAAACCATACATCAATGGAAAGACTATTTATTTAGATGTTTTAAAACCTGACCTTTATAACTGCTTCTGTGTCATATGCATATTACAAATATTGTTGGCTCCTTGACAAATAGCTTTTGTTCCTCTTTTGTAAGCGACTTTGGATTAAAACATCAGCATAAATAAGTGCTTAAATGTGGGTTAAATGCAGCACGGAGGTCACGGGGTCGACTCTCCGGATCAGTGCTTTAATGAGTTTAGATGCAATGAGTATGACACTTTTTCAATATTGTAATTTAAAACGGTCTTCGCTTTCTGTGAAGCAGCTGTCCCAGGTGTTTCAGGACGTCTGCAGATGTTATTTGTGTCAGTGTCAGCCAGGTTTCCTGTCTTCATGTGATTTGGTTAAATGTATTTCAGTCTGGAGCTCAATCCTGGAAACGTTGCTGACTGTGTGTTTGGTCTGAAGGCTGTTGAGTCACACCGAGCGTCTCTGGACACAGATTTCATCAGTAGGTAAAAGTTTAGTGGGAAAAGTCAACAGTGTTCCACAGATAAAGATCGGCCGCGTACAGTACACTGATCTCTGAAGCACCGCTCAAACATCACGTAGATATGTCTGCATGCGTGTATTTTCATGTGATAGATTAAATTAAATCCATGTTTGGTGTGTTTGTCCTTGATGCTCTCGAGCGGTTTCTCAAGAGCCTTCTTGAAGAAATAGCTCAAGATGCAGTTCAGATGCTGTCGGTTCAGTAGGAGAAACCTGCATCTGAGAAAAAGAGTTACTTGAAGTACCCCAGAGATTTAAAATTAAATAAAGGTTTTTCTTTACATGATATATTTGTATGTACTGTGTATATTTATTAAGTATATATAAATACAAACACATGCATGGACATATTTAATGAAATGTTTATTTATGAAATATATTTAGATATAATATAAAATATAAGAAATAAATATAGAAATACATTTACTTGTAAATACTTTCAAAATATATACTGTACGTGTGTGTGTGTTTTAATATAAACATAATAAAAGAACAGCATAAACACATATTATGTAAAGAATAACTTTTATTTTGGACGTGATTAATCGTTTGACGGCAACGGTTAATGTTCATGGTTTTGGACACATGACATGCAAGCAGACTAAACCAATACATTTCTGTTTCATATCTTTCTTTCTTTCTAAAGCAGATTTTTAAAACAACCAGAAGGTTGACCAAAGTGCTGCAGAGAAAATGCAAGCAAGTCATCAAAATATAGACAATTGTAACATCATTTATTTTTAACATTCATACCACTAATTAATTACAAGCTCTTTCGTGCAGCCCTGCAGCTCCTGCACAGAGCCAGTTTATGAAACCTTGATGCAATATGATTTTTAATGCACATCATGTTGCTGATAAAAACAAGTGGAAGATATTTCCCCAAGATATCAAATCAGTGTCAAAAACAAGATAAGATAGGCTGAAGGAAATCCAAAAGTAGGTCTGATTACGTGTACTGTAATGTATTACAACAATTTTTATATAGGCTAAGTAAGGTGTTACAATCTAAATAGGCTATATACACTAGCATTCAAATATTTGGGCTCAGTAAGATATTTCATGGTTTTTAAAGATGTTTCTTCTGCTCATCAAGGCTGCATTTATTACATTAAAAAAAAAAAAAAAACTGTAATATTGTGAAATATTATTTCAATTTAAAATAAGTGTTTTCTGTGTGAATATATTTTACAATGTAATTTATTCCTGTGATACAAAGCATCATTACTCCAGTCTCCAGTGTCACGTGATCCTTTCAGAAATCATTCTAATATGCTGATTTATTATAGAATTATCAATGTTGGAAACAGTAGTGCAGACAAATATATTTTTGGAACCTGTGATTTTATTTCTTTTCTTTTTTCTCAGGATTCTTTGATGAGGAACAAGTAAAAAAACAGCATACATTTTTACCAAATATAAAACATTTCTAAAAAGTAAATCCATGCGTATCTATTGTTCATTTAATAGATCCTTGGTTAATAAAAGTATTCATTTCTTTCAAAGAAGAAAGAATAAAAATGTATTGATCCCAAAAAGTAAACTACCATAACAGTTAATTTGGTGTCCCCACAAAAAATTAAATCATTATTTATCCTGCTTTTTTATTCATTTATTAATTAATTATTATTCTTTACTAATGATTGAATTACAAGGTGTTACAGTCCATAACAATATAATAATCTAATTTAAAAGTGTCTAAATAGCTGAAAATCCTGATTTCTTCTTGTCTGAATCAGTGTATCCATCATATAGCAGCGTGCACTCAAAATAGTTTATTGTACTTTTTTTGGTAACAGTTTATTCGTTTTATTTCTAAAAGCCCTTACTTACTTAATTATAGAATGATTCATATATAGTGAGTATATAGCCTATATATGCACTTTGTTTATGTTTTGATGTTTAATAATTAAATAATGAAATATAAGCAAAATCTGTTATTTATAATCTGTACGGCGCACGCGCAGATACCTGTGTGATCCGCGCGCTCTGATTGGCGCAGGGCGGGAGGGGCGGCTCGGTGACGTCACGGGCGCTCGAGAGTTGTCCGCTCGCCCGAAGCACGCGGAACAGATCCGCCTCCGATCGCGTTTAAAACACTTTATAAACGCTTTATAAAGCCCCAAAACCCGCTCAGATCCGACGGACACCCGCCGAGCGAGCCTCGCGCGCCCAAATCATAGAAGAAAAATAGATTTCGATGAAGAGAAAGCGAGTTTAAGCACTTCGCGCGCTGATGTTTTGGATTCTCAGGCGACAGATTTGAGGAGTCTGGAGACAGAAAGTGTGTGTGGGTGTTTAATGACAGTGGAGTCTGTGTGTGTGTGCTTGTGGAGAGATGAAGATCGAGTTCGCTCCTCTGCGTCTTCCTCTGCGCAGACGTCTGCAGACAGCCGCAGTCGTGCAGTGGGTCTTCAGCTTCTTAGCCCTGGGTGAGAAACTCGCATCATTCCAATAATAACTTACTGAACATACAGAGACACGATTATGAGCTCGTGCCTCTGAAGCACAGGTGTGTCTGTAGAAATACACAACTATACACTGTTTGAGTCACAGGTGTACATTTCTCATTAGGATATTGAGATCATGCTCCATGAAGATATTTAGTACATTTCCTACCATAAATATATCAAAACTTATTTGCATAGCTAAGATCTTCATTTGAACAACTTTAAAGTTGTTTTTCTCAATATTTAGGTGTTTTTGCTCCCTCAGATTCCAGATTTTCAGATAGTTGTATGTCAGACAGATATTGTGCTCTCCTAAGGAATCAAATATTCAGATATCAGTGGGAAGATAATTCAGATCATGTTTAAATGTCTGTCATGATTTTAACAAAAAAAGTACAATAAATAAAAAAAGTGGTGTGATGATGAGTATAATAAAATTGACTGTACAAGTAATTTCAACTTAAGCTTAGTTGAGAAGTTAAAAATGAAATTGGTTATTTAGATTAGTTAAAGTAGTGGGGGAATGTTGCAGTGACTATTTGATCATATCAGCTTCGTACAGTTTGGTTTCTTTTTTGTAAATGTTTTTTATTAAATTAATTTTCTCATATGGTCGAGACATTGAGACCAGGGATAGAAGTTTGCCTTAAAAATAGCATCAATTAATATAATAAAATATAATATTAAAAAATTACATAATAATAAAGTAACACAATACATAACATAATACACTGAAAGAAGTAACAGTAATAAATTACAGTAATAAAAATTAAAATAATATATAATAAAAGCTAAATGTAAATTTAAGAAATTTGATGAATAAAATAAATTAATTGAAAATAAATGCATAATAATAATAATAATAATAATAATAATAAAAAACATGGATTGAAATTGAAGTAGCTTGAAATAAATAACGCAAAAATATAAATAACAATAAAATAACTTGGAATAAATATCAATAAAAAAAAAAAAGAAATAACAATAAATAAATAAATAATAATACATTTTAATATATATATATATATATATATATATATATATGTTTAAAATAACATGAAATAAATAATACATTTCAAGATATAATAAAATACTAAATTAGCATGAAATAAATAACAAGAAAAAGTTAATAAATAAAATAACATAGAATGATAAAATAACTGAACCTGAAACCTTTGAGTCACACACATCAAACAGCAGCGGTCAGTCAGTCGGTGAGGTCATAACAGAATCGGTATCTGTGTGTGTGTGCGCTCTAATAAATCACACACTCGTCTGTCGTCTGCAGCTCAGGTCTGTCTGGCAGCGTTTGTGCTCCTCTGCCTCAGTGATTGGTGGATTCTGGCGGCGCTGTATGCTGGTTGGCTGTATCTGGACAGGGACACGCCCTCGTGTGGAGGTCGGAGGTCACACTGGGTCAGGAGCTGGCGTTTGTGGACGTATTTCAGGGACTATTTCCCCATCACCGTGAGTTTATATGAACTTGTGTTCAGTAGAGACTAGGGCTGTGAAAATAAACCAGAGATTTCCTCAATGCATCGCAAGCCGGTTCTGTTTTGAACAGCAACACTCTTGTGATTCGCTTCAACCTGTTCGACTCTTATGAATGATTATTTGAGGTTGAAGTGGACTCAGAAACCTCAGAATCTCTGATCTATGATCTGATTATGGATTAATCCTCAGAATAATTGTCAGATTAGGAAGGTTGGTGACAGCTCTGGTTTCTCTGTAGCTCACGAAGACGGTGGATCTGGACCCTCGTTATAATTATCTGTTCGGCTTTCATCCTCACGGTGTTCTGGTGGCCGGAGGATTCGGGAACTTCTGTACGGAAGCATCGGGATTCTCCCGGATGTTCCCCGGACTCACGCCGTACCTGCTGATGCTGCCCTTCTGGTTCAGAGTCCCCTTCTTCAGAGAATACATCATGTCTGGAGGTGTGTGTGTGTGTGTGTGAGTGAGAGCGTGTGTGTGCGAGAGTGAGAGTGTGTGTGTGTGTGTGAGAGGGAAAGAGAGAGAGCGTGTGTGTGTGTGAGACTGTGTTGCCTACTTGGTTCTGGCTCAGATTTCCACACAACACTTTCACAACATCCCATTACACAACAAGAATAAACAGCAAGGGCTAACACTAACTCTCTCCCTCTCTCTCACACACACACACACACACACACACACACACACGTTGGTTTTTTGTGATTTATGAGGTCTCTCATAAATTATGATGGTTTCAGCTTGACTTGTATGAAAAGATTATTAATGAAGGGAGGTTTAATTTCTGTTAATTTAGAAAATGATTGCTTTAAAATGTTTCAAAGGGATTTGTTTTTATTTTTGACTAATATAAAAAGATTAGTTTAGTTTATTTTTTTATTATTAAAGATAAACTGTAAAACCTTTCATAGTTTAGAAGAATAATGGCAGATATAGAAAACAAAGAATCATAACAAAGGTCATTTCAAGAGTTCACGCTTTCCTCATGAATAGAATGCAGGTTAGGCGTGCTGTCAGGGGAGCTGTACGGCTCGGTCCCGTACTGCTCCCCAAAAACTATTTGAAGATAGCAGCCAAGTTAGTTGTGCCCCAAAGAAGGCATTGAGAGAGGATGCTGGGGCGAAGTTTTTTTTTTATTATTTTTTTTTTTTTATTATTATTTTTTTTTTTAAAATATATGGTGTCCTGGGCGTCTGGTGACCTGTAGGTGAAGTGGAAAGAGAGGTTAATGACTAGTGAGCATAACGATAAAATACAACAGATATTAAACGAGGGGGCTGGCTGGGCTGGCCTTAGGTGGTGGATTGGTAGTGGAGGAGTTGAAAGAAGGGCCTTGGTGTGTGGTTTTGCCTCTGACGGAGGTAGGGTAAGGAACTACTAAAGAGGTGTGAGACTCAGACGGAGGCTGAGAATGAACTGCTAGGAGTTTAGGGTGCCTTTACTGAAGGCAGGAATTTTGGACTACTATAGAGTTGGGAGCTTTTAATGAGACCTGGAAATGGGTAAGAAATGAGAGAACGCCTCTAACGGAGGTGGGAAATGGAACTACTGAGGAGATGAGGTGCCTCTAACGGAGGCGGGGGAAGAAAGGGGTTGGCTGGAATCTGTTGCGGCCTCTGACGGAGGCAGGGCTGAACGTGTCTCTGGAGGAGACGGGTGAAAAATGGAGGTGCTTCTGCCGGAAGCTGCTACGGCCTATGACGGAGGCGGGGCTAAGATGTGTCTCTGGTGGAGACGGGTGGAAAGGAGATGCTTCGGCTGGAAGCTGCTGTGGCCTTTGACTAAGGTGGTAGCAAATGAGGGAGTGTCTCTAACGGAGGCGGGTATAGCATTACTGTAGATATGAGTGCCTTTAACGGAGGAAGGAATGAGTTTGTTTTAGCTGTGGGTGCCTCTAACGGAGGCGGGGTTAAATTGATCTTAGCCGTGGATTCTAAAGGGATTGGGAGGAAGGAAAGGTTTGGGAAAAAGAGGGTGGGCCATGGTTGGCTGGGGAATTACAGAGTGTTTGCATGGCTCGGAGGATTGATGGATTGATGGATTTCTCGAGTAGGGGTCTTGGTGGATGGTTTAGGGGAATATTAGTTGAGAATAGGGAGGAACCGGGGTAGGCTGGGGGTCGGCTTCTGGTGCTAACGTCCTGAATCTCTGTCAATATTTGATGACGGAGGTGGGAGGATACCAGGGCGGGTTCGGAGGAGAGGGCGTTGGCAGGGATTGGCAGGTCTTTGGCGGAAGCTAGAGTGAAAGGAGGGCGGGGACGAGAAGGGGTAGGGATTACAGGGTTAGCAGCAGCAGAGGTAAAAGGGAAGGAAGGAAAATATGGGTGGGATGAAGGCTGGAGCGGATTGGCCATGCGGGAGGGCCCAGGTTGGTCGATATCTGGGAAAACAGAAAGAGAAAAGTTATTGTCAATGTTCTGTTGAGTAATGGTGGCGTCCTGTTGGAATGGGTTTGTGAGGAGCGGCGGGCCAGTTGGATAAGTAGTCTGTGATGGCTTGGTGAAGTTGAGCTGAGGTGATCGAGCCGGGCTGGTTTTCGGGAGGTGGATGGCTTGTGGATGGACCGGAGAAATGGCGGCTTCTTTGTGGAGGAGGAGGAGCTGGGTCTGTGTCGGGAGCGCGAGGAGTGTGGCGGCTGGATCGGCGTGGAGCTGATGGCGTGGCTGGTGGAAGGTGAGTAGCAGTTGTATGTTTCTTCTTCTGGGGTGTTTCGGCCGGTGGTGAGACGTTAGGCAGGTGGGTGTTGGCGAGTCTGAGGAGGTCCTGTTTGTTAGCCTTCCTAGAGAATGGGATCTTCGCAGCAGAGAGTGTTTGGTGTAATTTGATTATGGTCCATTTGTCGTTGGAAGATCTTGCGGTAGGCGTATGAAGAAGCCGGGGATGTTGGTGGTTGTCTGGCTGGTGGAGGAGAGGTTTGCCTAGTAGGCTTTCGGCCTCTAGTAGGCCCCGCGGCCTCGTGTTGAGCTGCCGGCGGGGCTGCCGCTTGAGGAGCTTAAGGTGCGGCTGGAGATTTAGCGAGAGTTGGGCGAGGAGTTGGCTCTTCGCGAGCGTAATCAGAGGAGTCTGATTGAGACATCTTGCTTGATTTTTTCTTATCGAGCGGACAGCAAGCGGGCTTGTCTGTGCTTGAAGCGAGATGTGGATGGAATGAAATCTGGGGTTTATATAGTGAAGGGGAATGCAGTGATCGGAGGTTGGTTGATTAGCTGATGAGCTACCAGTTGTGCGGGATTAATTCGTATCGCGTTTCCTCTCGAAATGCGTTATTTGCAAAATGTATACATATATTTTTATTTATTTTTTTATTTTTTTATTTTTTTGAGGCTAGATGTAGATTTTTATTAAACCTGTTATTAGGGTTTTTTCATATTTAAAACATTAACATTTGTTTTTGTAGCTGTTAAATTACAGACAAAATCATTCGTCATAGAAATGTATGAATAGTAAAGCATGAATTAAGTAGCTTATTTTTACCATCATATTGAAAGTGCCTCTATTATAGGTTATGAAAGGTTCATATTTTGGTTCTGTGAGTCCCAGACGACATTCAAGGCCACTCCCAAACGATTCGTCTGCATCAAATGGCTTGGGATTCAGTTTCAATGATTAAATGAGCTTTATACACGTAGATCCACATCTCTGCAGGATGTTTTCATTCACTTAGAGCTGATACACACCGCATTAAAGATCATTTTCAGAAATACATATTAGGGACTGAAGAAGGAATGCTGTAAATGCTAAAGTACTTTCCATTAAACCCTTGAACGTCTGAGTTATGTTCCTCGTGAGGTTAAGAGTGTAGCTGTCATGAAATGCTGGCGTAAATCTTAATAACCTTAAGAATGTGTTACTTCTCCTGTATTATTGAAGAATTGAATATAAACAACAAACATTTCTGATTATTAGCAATGTTGAGCTGTGCGTCTCAATAATTATATGGAAACTGTGATATATATGCAGTATATATATAAATATGTTTTTATGATTCACAGATGAATGCAAAGTTCAGAAGAACAGCCTTGAAATAGAATTTGAAATAGATTTTTTTGGTAATATTGGAAATGTCTTTACTGTCACTTTTGATCATTTAAATACATCCCTGCTGAATCAAACATTGGTGTGTTTGACCTCTGACCTCTGCAGGGCTGGTGTCGAGTGAGAAGGCCAGTGCGAGTTACCTCTTGAGTCGTCCGGGTGGAGGTCAGGTGGCGGTGATCGCTGTGGGCGGAGCTCCTGAGTCACTGGAAGCTCGACCCGGAGCCTTGACCCTTCAGCTGCTGCAGCGCAAGGGCTTCATTAAACTGGCCCTCAAACACGGGTGAGAGAGAGAGAGCGTGTGTGTGTGTGTGTGAGAGAGAGCGTGTGTGTGTGAGAGAGAGCGTGTGTGTGTGTGTGAGAGAGAGCGTGTGTGTGTGTGTGAGAGAGAGCGTGTGTGTGTGAGAGAGAGAGAGCGTGTGTGTGTGTGTGAGAGAGAGCGTGTGTGTGTGAGAGAGAGAGAGCG
>JAUMHQ010000167.1:70545-82565 GCA_032361165.1 Enteromius paludinosus | reverse complement strand
TCTTTTATGCCAAAAATCATTAGGATATTAAGTAAAGATTATGTTCCTTGAAGATATTTTATACATTTCCTGCTATAAATATATTATAACTTTATTTTTGATTGCTAATAGGCATTAGGAACTTCATTTGAACAACTTTAAAGATGATTTTCTCAATATTTAGATTATTTTCCTCACTCAGATTCCAGATTTTCAGACACACAGATATTGTTTTATCCTAACAAACCAGACATCAATGGAAATCTTATTCATTTAGCTTCCAGGTGATGCAGAAATCTCAAAATCAACACTAATGACTGGTCATGTGCTCCAGGGTCGTAAGTAATGAAAATGCGCTTATCAGAAACAGTCGCTAGGTGGCGCTGTGAACTCGCGTCTCTTTTACTTGATTTGGTTTTATTTTGCTCATCGCTTCAGAGGTATATTGAGCCTAATGTTCATCTGCAGTGAATCTCTAAGTTGGTTTAATTAAGTCTAGTTGTATAATCTCTTAATTTACAAGTAAAGTTTCAGCGCGTCTGTCAAATCTTCGAATCGTACTAAAGCGAAGGATGGGCTCATGAATATTAATCGCGGCAGGCCGTCACTGATTGGTCGCGCGGCGCGATTAACATTCACGAGTCCTTCTCCATAGTAGGACGCGAAGGCGGAACTTCCGGGTGATGGAAAGTTGTCAACAGTTTCGCAGGAGAAGAATTAATCCGTAAATCAGAGTTCGTTAGAGTCGCTTTAAAGAAAGTCCAGTCCGAAACTGCGCAAGAAGAGCGAAGCCGCGGCGTTTCTGCGACGCTCGCCTCGGAGCGGAGCGATTCGGAGATTATTGCGTGAATCTGACGCGAACTGATGGAGAATAAACAAACTTCTCGGGTGTGGATGATCAATCTCACCCAGTCTCCTGGAATCTAACGGGATGTTAACGTTTGGTTTTATTTTCACGGAGTGTTCTCTCTGCTCCTGGGGTTTTAGCAGCATGTGAACGGAGTCTTGAAGTGTGTTAAAGTTCACAGAATCTACAACTTGACTCTTTAAAGGAATCACAGACTCGCTTTAAGAGGTTAATTCACAATTCAGTCTGACTGTGTTGATTCTTCGAGACTGAACTGCTCTGATTCCTGTCCTCTGGTGAAGCCGATGCGGGTTAGTTTGCTGTGAGTAAATGTCAGGTTTCAGAGGTGTTGTGCAATTCTTCTCTATGCTGGTATTTGCTTAAGGCAATAGAGGAGCGCGCTCGGTGACGTCACGGCCGCGCGAGCTGGTGACGCTGCACGTGCGGGATTCTGCTCTGAATCCGTGAAATCAAATCTGACTCCGGGTTTAATTCGAATCATTCCAATTGATTATACGCACGTTTTTGTATCATTAGAGCTTTTAGGTGCAGAATAACGGATGTCCTGCTGGTTAAATTAAATATTAAAAACTTGATGCAACAGAACTGTAACATTTATAAGTTGATTATTTTCGAGGTTTTACACTTGCTGCAGTTTTAATTCGAGGTTTTTTTTTTGTTTGTTTTTTTTACTTGAATCAAATATGATGCTTGAACTGTAACATTTAAAAATTTCCTTCTCAACATTAAGCACACAATCTATGAACCTTTGCACTTGCTCCAGTTTTAACTTTAAGGTGAATGCATGATCTGGCTTTAATTCAGATATATTTAGTTATATAAGTTTTGCGTTCTAGGTGTTTTTTTTAGATTTAGGAGAAAATTTGATAAACTTTTTTTCTCCTGCTGTAGTTTAATTTGAGATTAAAAGCATGCTTGTTTTTCGTTCAGATCAAATATGCAACCGAATTGAAAAGTTTTACTTTTGAGCTTTTACGTAAGACTCCACTCGCTATAGTTTTAATTTAATCAGGTTTAAAGCACAATCACAGAATATTTTTTTCCAGAACTGTAACATTATTATTATTTCATTTTAACTTAAAGCATGATCAACTTTTAGAATTGTAAGAATTTTCTGCCCAAGTTGCCTGACTAGTTTGAGCTTTTTCCATTCGCTCTACCTTTAATTTGAAGTTAAATGCATGAACTGCTTTTTTAATTTGAAAAAATGAGCGAAAGAAGTTAGACTCTGTACTTGTTATTAGCTTTTGCACAAAGTTTTTTCTCCTGCTTCAGTTTTAATTTGAGGTTAAAAGCATGCTCATTTTTGTGCTGCCAAAAGTGCAACATTTACAGGTTAATTCTATTTAAGCTGTTTGATTGTCTTGCTCTAGTTTAAATGCATGATTCACTTTTAATTTGAATCATATGAGCATTCAGGATCGTAACTCCAGGCATTGAGATCAAGTCTGATTCTTTGCAGGTTCTGCTCTTAAAGAGTTCCTCGTTACCGTTAACATACATATCACCATAGACGGAAACAGAACTTCTTGTTTTTGCAGTTTCCAAACTTGTCCTGCAGACCTAAAACGATGTCCTGACACGTTCAGGCCTTGAGCTGCAGCAAGACTCCATGT
Source organism: Enteromius paludinosus (assembly GCA_032361165.1). Lineage (NCBI taxonomy): Eukaryota > Metazoa > Chordata > Actinopteri > Cypriniformes > Cyprinidae > Enteromius > Enteromius paludinosus. The sequence continues at coordinate 80,102 of JAUMHQ010000167.1, read as the reverse complement.
AAAACGCCCTAATTGCGCTGTTTATTTTCTTACCACCGCTCGGAAAGGCTGTTTGATGTCAGAATCAGATCTGTGCATGCATGGTGATCAGAAACCTCTGTATCGTGTCCTGAGCTCAGAACGCACATACTGCACGACTGCCAGAGGAAACAGCCATCACAGCGAGACTTGCGCAATCCCTGGGCAGAGAAACTGCTCTTGTTACTGTACTCGAAACAGCCGCAGGGAGAAGGAGGACAGAGCCAAGTGCAATGGAATATATTTGCCTAACTTTTTGCTTCTGACAGATTTTACCTGCAAGTTTATTTGAGGACAGAGAGCATGATTTATCTGATCCGGATTGACCCAAGACACTGAGTGGAAGAAAGCCAGTCTTGCTTTGGACTGGTTAGGACATTGGTTTCTTAGAGCCTTTTACCGTTTGGTTTTTCTGCTGCAAAATAATGAACAAAGGTCAAGTTTGGAGCGCTTAACGCCACACCACGCTCGGTCCAGAATGAGTGGCGGAAAGAAACGGAGTGGTTTTCAAATCACCAGCGTCACATCCGACTACAATCAGGGTTCTGGAGAAAACCATTCGACGGAGCTCCTAAGCCCTGGAGCTCAAAGAGCCACGCCCCCTTCTATCAGAAGCCCCGTCCATGGGAGGAGCCCCAGGAGCCAGACTGCATCGCCCACTCAGATCCTATCCAATGGGCTGTCTCTGCGCCATAACCCCGCCCTCCAGACGCAGCAGAGCTCCAGTCAGCCGACCACACCCGTCACGGCTCGGAAGCAGAGCTCGCTGGATGGGGCATCACGCTTCCGTGTCGTGCGTTTGGATCAAGGCCCGGGCGAGCCGTATAAACGCGGCCGCTGGACGTGCATGGATGTGATAGAGAGGGAAGTAGAGGAGAGAGGGCTGCGCCGCGTGATTGACAGCATGAGACATGCCCACTCGCTGGAGTCATTAGAGACGGTTGGGCTGGGCGGAGCCGAAGGAGCAGTGGGCGGTGCCAGGCTCAAACCCTTGGGCGTGCAGGCAGGTCACATGGTGCACTCACAGGGCACCGCCCACCTGCTGACCCAGTGCCGGACAGATTCTGCCCACAGCGGCCCACCCTCGCCTACACACGACACGCAGCCAATCAGGTCGCCGATCACTCCCCGGATGCGCAATATACCCGCCCCTCTACGACTCGACATGGACGCCGTCGGCAAGGTGAGCAGTCGCGCAATTGCCTGATTCATTGGTGTTGTGTTCCTTAAAAGTCTTTAATCTAGTTGTATCAAATATAAGGCAATAAAATGTCCTGAATTGTTCATGAGTGTTACTTTTGGGGAGGGACAGATTTTGTGGGGACTTCAGTTATTATAAATTCAGTTTTAATCCTAAAAGAAGTCAGTTATATTACTTTAATAAAGTAACCGAAACAGTTACCCTACGTATTACATTTTAAACAGAGTAATCTCTAACCTTATTACATTTCCAAAGTACAGATGTTGCATTTTACACCTACACAGTTTCTGAACTCATGGTGTTCATTTTAACTGAGTGTAAAGAGTCTGGTGGATGTTTTCTCTGCTCAGCTCCGGAGCACTCGCTCTCAGCCGGCTTCACCTGGACCTCACCTGGGCCGGGACAGTCCCTTCTACCCCTCGCTGACGCCGATCCAGACGCCGTCTGCCCTCGCGCTGGCACAGTCCATGCTCGGCATGAGCCAGGCCTTTGAGTTTGTGGGAGATGACGGGTGAGATTTTTTTTTTTTAACAAAGCTCATTGTTTTGACAAAGCACACTGTGCTCTGATTGGTCAGCTATCCAGTGCGCTGTGATTGGCCGAATACCGTGTGACAGAAATGTTGCAGCCCCTTACCATATTTGGAAACACACAGCATGTGTTGTCCATGACAACAATACTACAGCAAGAATAAAACGTTTAAACGTTTGGGTGACATTATGCAAATCTCACTCTCTCATTAATGCTAAAATCCAAGCATTTAAAGCAACAGCTGGAAAAACAGTATGCTATAATAAACAGAATTATTTAGTTTGTTGGTGTAGAAATTAATATAGTTATCTTTATAGTTGACTTGAGACAGAAAATAAAAAGTTGCTGTTTTCTAGGCTGATATAACTAGGAGCTGTCCTCTCATTCTGACGTAATAATCGAGGAAGTTTGCCGCAGTGATATCACGCAGCATTTCTGAAAAAGAAAAATGCTCTGTGTGTTCTGATTGTAAAGTGCTTACGCTGGTGTGACGGTGGATGAACCTGCCTCTGTCTCACTGGTGAAGCAGTTGTTGCTCTGCTATATTTAGGTGTGAGTGGAGTATGTTTGTATTTTTAGTGAGTCGAGGGTTTGGAAAGGTGATGCTCTGGGTTTCTAGAGGCCCTGATGAGTGTTTCACAGCGTAGTGCTTACTGTCACAGACCCAGAGGAAATACCTCACACACACACACACACCCCAGCGCTTATGCGTCTCCAAACACACTCACTCGAGCGCAGCAGTTATTTTTGCGTTGTTCACACACGTGAAGTGTGTGTATTGTGTGAAGCATGTTTCTAGCCTTCATGTTTATTTTCCCCTTCGTTCTGTGGCTCTCTCAGGGTTTAAAGCTGCGTTAGTGCAGGAATAGAGACGCTATTCATGAAGCAGAGAGTTAGAAAGAAACTAGAACAGCAGAGAGAAGCTGAGCAGAGGAGAAGTGTGTGTGTGCGTGTGTGATTCTTATCATTAAGTGTTCCAAACTGTCATATCACACTAACGTGGTGTCGTGGATCACAGATCAAGATAGCTGATCACACACACACTCTCTCTCACACACACACACACACACACACACAAAGAATCTGAGGTTGTGGAGTGGATCTGATATCTGATTCTATAGTCAATATTTTCTTGATTCTGGTGTCTGGGTTGACCTGCGCTGCGCTGCTGAAGACTAACAGTGTCAGAATCTTACCAAAACACAGCATAACATGCTGCATAACTGTAGGAGAGAGTTCACCCAAAGATGATCATGCTACGAGTCAGAAATATTGTTTCTTTCTTAGTTATATTTCATCTTTTAGCAGATGTTTTTAGGGTCTGGTCTTCCGAATGTTGTATAAAGTAGACCTGCAGGACCAGGCCATTGTAGCAATTTGGTCTGTGAAGATTAACTGATCGTTGATCATAACTAAAACAAGGTTCCTGGCCGTCCTCGAGCGAGTTAGGGTTGATGAGCAGCTATCGTCGACTCAAGACAGAAATGAGAGGTAGAGCTGAGTGTCATCAGCATAGCGGTGATAGGAAAAGTCATGCCTCTGAATGACAGACACTAGAGATGACCTGTAGATGGAGAAGAGAAGCGGTCCGAGCACTGAGCCTTGAGGAACCCCAGAAACAAGAAGTTGTGACTTAAAAACCTCACCCCTCCAAACACAAACTTCTTCTGCTGCTCGACTAACAAATGCTTCCAAGCAAGTAAATAAGTACTTTTAGGTTTTACAGTTTTAGGTTCCATTTACAGTTAAATACTGTTATTGCAATAACTCATATAACGTAATTAGTGAAATCTGTTTTGAAATCTTCATTCTTGTTGGGTTTTTTTGGAAGGTTTTTTTCATCATTTTTTTGTGCTAATTTTATGTCTGAGATGTTCTTATTTTACTATGTTCAGCACTTTGGTCAACTTTGGTTGTTTTAAATGTGCTTTATCAATAAATATTGTATTGTGTCGTGTTCACACAAACACTAAACACCATCACGGCGACTCATTAAACTGAAATATGCAATAAACATTAATTTAACAACATTACATGTGACACACAACTCTCATAAACATAACTGAAAATACAACAATAAAAAGAAACCTCAAATTCAAACTAAATTTGAAATTGATGCATATTTCTGGGAATGTCAGTTTACGGTTTTTCCCTGTACAATTGACAGGAATTTAACATTTAACAGGTTATTACCGTTAAAATCAAGGTAATATTTTACAGTGTAGCAATAGCCAAAAATACATTGTCAAAATTACCACAAATATGGCAAAAATCATTAGAATATTAAGTTAAGATCATGTTCCATGAAGATATTTAGTAAATTTCCTACCGTAAACATATCAAAACTTTATTTCTGATTAGTAATATGCATTAAGAACTTGAACATTTTCTCAGTATTGAAATGTTTCTGCTCCCTCAGATTCCAGATTGTCTAATAGCTGTATCTCAGACAGATATTGTCCTCTCCGAACACACCAGACATCAGCGGAGAGATCATTTATGTAACTCTGATGATGTATAAATCTCAGAGTTAAAATCTGACTGGGTGTGTGAAAGCGCATGCGGTCTGTGTTTCTGTGTGATATCAGATGGAGTGGGTGGAGTGTGGAATGCTGGGATTTGTGTGGGCGGGCCGAGAATCCCAGCGCAAGTCGTGATTGGCTGCGGCGGACAGTGGGCGGAGAACAGAATCAAAGAGTGCTGTGTTGATGTGTGTGTCTTTGACTCTGCATGTTTACATGTGTTCTGTGTGTTTGCGTGTCACACGGGAACACATACACACACACACACACACACTCATGTCCTGGGAGAACACAGATCTGGAGATTCGCTGAGATTCCGGCTCAGACAGTTGGACTTTCACCCCAGATTACTCTAATCCATCTGCTGCTACCGGGATTTCTGGGATTGACGGATTACAGCACAACGGGGCGCTCAGAGGCCGACGGGCGTCTTGTGATGAAGGATCTGAAGGAGCGTCACCAAGGTCTCACCAACACTGAAGGACGCTAGTAACTTCACTGCAGCTCTGGAGAAGTGAACGGCTCTCAGTTTGTTCTCTGCAGTGCATTTTCTTCTCTTTGTAATCAATTTTCAAGAAACTGAAAAAAAAAAAAGCAGTGCATCCAGTTTTATTTTTGAAGTATTTATATACTATTATATTTTTATTAATATTTTAATTTATTTCATTTTTTTAATATATTTTCAGTTTACATTTTAGTTTTAAGTAGTTTTTAATGTTGCTATTTGATTTTTACTTGGTTTTAGTTTTAGGTTAGGGTTTGTTATTTTAGTGCTTTGATGTATTCCAGGTAATTTCCAAAGCAAAATTTTCATTTATTTATATTTTATAATATCACCTTTTTTTTTTTTTTTTACAAAAATGCAAAGTGCATTGCTATGTTTTCAACCCCGTTTTTCTTTTATTACATGCACAAAGTGTCAAATTTAAATTCAGATTTAAAATTCATTTATCTATGTTCAGTTTTAATTTATTCTCAGTTCATTTGTTTTTGTGCTTCACCTGATGAGCAGCTTGTAGCTCTTTGTTCAGTAAATCTCGCTCTTGTTCTGCTGAGGGTTTGTGTGTCGGTGAATGAGTCAGATCCTGCCCGGATGTTTCTGAACGGGGTCGAAGGAAACAATTACATGATGACTCTTCCTGGCGGCGTGTGAAGTCAACCACGACCTTCCTCTCCACGTGTTTGTGTTTGATCTGCTGATCTTCCACCATGTTTGTCAGCGTACGCAAGATGGTGTCCATTTTCGAAAGCAAAAAACAGCCTCGTCCTCTGTCACTCCCTCCATGTGAACAAACACAAAGAGAGAGCGAGAAAACCGGACCGACCTCGGAGCCCCGCCCCTCCTCCCTGAGCCCCGCCCCCTCCTCTGTGGTTCATAGGCCACACCCCCACGCAGGAGAACGAGTGAGAAATGCTGGAGGAGTTCGAAGGGTTCGTGATTCCTGGCCGACGGGAAAGATCGATTACTATCCAAGGGTTAGTCGCTTGGAGGTTTCCATGGTAACCAAAGAGCCAATCAGCAGCAAGCACTCCCCACATAAACCAACCAAAAACACAACTGCTGACCTCAGAACGTCGTCCATCCCCAAACAAGAGCGAATGTGTTCATCCAAAGCCAGCGTCAGCTCAAAGACGCTCACAGAAACGCGTATAGCTCCACCTGCTGGTCAGATCTCAGGAAGTGTTCCCGGATCGTCCTGCAGGTCCGCCGCGTCTTCTGTTAGCGACCGGAAATGCCAGAATCCTGCTTGGAGCTCGGTGAGAGCAGAAAGGGGCGGGGCTAGTGTGCACACACTAAAGCCACGCCCCTCTGACTCCACCCTCCTTTCCCTCCTGCTGTTCTTCCGCAGGTAACTGGGTTAGTTCGGTCTTCTTCTGTGGTTTATGATGCTGCTGTTATGAGAAGCATGTGCTGCCTGGTGCGTTCAGAACAATAGCATCAGTGTTACACACATACAGTCAGGACTGTGTGCGCTCTGCTGCTGTTTAAGACAAATAGCCTGGTTTCTAGAGCGCTGCACATGTCCTTAAATCATGTGTGTTGTTGAAGAAACCGAGCTGCTACTGTACTTAACTCATCGTTTCACTTGTTAGACCTGAAAACAATTGGGGGAAAAACGCAGAAGCATGCTGAAAGAGAGCCCACACAAACTTCCTGAAAACTGCCAAGAAGGTTTCTAGACATGTCCCAAAAACTGCTTTGTAAAAGCTTAGAAACACCCTATAAACCATCTTTATTCAGCCTAGCAACCACCTAGAAACATGATAGTAACTGCTTAGACACTGCTTGAAAACCATCTAGAAACAGGACAACAACTGTCTAGAAATAGTCCAGAAACCACCTAGGATCAGCACCGTAAGGGTATTGCGAATAAAAAAAAATACGACTGACCACCGACATTTAGCACCTTGTGACTAAACCAAAGGCGCCAATGTGAGTGTGCGCACCCAAGCATTTACCGAAACGCCTCGCTCTCATTTTTTGGATAGTGAAAATCGCTAGGGTATGAGCAGTGAAAAACCCCATGATATTCACGCACGATAATCGTCCTGGTGTGTACGAGCCTACGAACAACTGTCGACATAACGCAAGAGAATAAATGAGGTTTTAGACGTGCGTAAGCGGAACACTTCATTTGCAATAGTTTTTATCGACGTTTATTAAATAGCACAAAAGTTTTGCGCAAATCTGTCATTGGAACCTGTCTACTGATTGTTTTATTTTTCGTGCTGAATTGTGGATTTGAATTCATGAAAGTTCTTTTCTGCTCAACTCTATTGCAGCGGAACTAGCAGCAGCATGATCGCCATCGACAACAAGATCGAGCAAGCCATGGTGAGAACATTCACAACAATAATCAGAGAAAATATCCCCTTTGTTGTGTGTATTGGTAAATATTTTAAGTAGTGATTTTAAATACGTTTAACGGCTTAACTGAGTGTGCCTGCTCTAATGTGTGTGTGTGTGTGTGTGTGTGTGTGTGTGTGTGTGTGTGCGCAGGACCTGGTGAAGTCTCACCTGATGCTGGCGGTTCGAGAGGAGGTGGAGGTCCTCAGAGAGCAAATCAAAGAGCTTTCGGAGAGAAACGCTCAGCTGGAGAGAGAAAACTACATCCTAAAGGCACTCCGGGACAGAGACTGAGCCAAGTGCATCATGGGAGATGCGGTTCAGCGAGAATAGTGACGGAACGGTTAAACGTGTGCAGTATTGAGCAATGAGTGCCTTAAAACACAGTAACGACTAATCAAGAGATCATTCAATAATGTTGATTTTGATGACGCCTAAACAGTGCCTATATTTATTACTGTCAGTGTGTGTGTGTGTGTGTGTGTGTGTGTGTGTGAGAGAGAGAGAGAGAGAGAGAGAGAGAGAGAGAGAGAGAGAGAGAGAGAGCACTGCTCACAACTAGGTTAATAAGTCTGTTTTTAAACCAGGACTGGTTGGGATTTAGTTGAGTTAACTCTGTTAGCTGAATAAAGATTGATCTGTAGTGTGTTTCGCATCAATGACTGCTCTAATAAATAACTCTCACTACTCCAGCTGTGTGCTGCGTTCACTGCACAGATAGTACACACATCTTGAGATGAAAGTAGTGTTGCCTGCTTTGATTAGAAACCGTGGAGGCCTGTTGATGCTTAAAAATATCTCACTTTTTCTGCTATTCTGAGTTTAGATCTCAATTACAGGCTTTATCACAAAGTCAAAGATTTCAAGAATTTGAGTCACAGCTGTGACTTCTGAAAAATTCAGAAAATTGCTCAAAACAACAACAAAAACGTGAAATAAAGTCAAAATTAAAATGTTATTTTTTTACTTTTTTTATAATTTTTTTTATTTGTGAAATTTAAACTCAGGATTTAGACGGGGGAAATATAATTGCAAAATAAAAATTACATTTTAGGTTTGTTTTCTGTTTTAAATCCTGGAATCCTGAGTTTATATAAAAAAAATCTGAATGGTGAGTTAAAAATAAAAATAACTGTAATATACTGTTAAACGTGGACCAACCAACGTTTCGTAAATTTAATTAATACACATAATTATTGACTTTCACTGTTATTGTTCAATTACATGTGTTCTTCCTCCATAATTCACTGTTATAATAATAATAATTAAAAAACATATTCCTCAGGTTTATCCTGTAATATTTACCCACAAAGCGAATTTATCTCAGTATTAATCGCACTTTATACAGGCCACAGTGTGTTTAATCTAAGTAAAAATGTACATATATCTGAGTGATTTAAATATTTGTGCGGTCAATAATACGCATATCTTCTCTTGAAGTCTTCCGCACTGCGCATGCGCACCAACGTCACCTCCGCCCGGAAGTGCGTCTGAGAGCGGCAGAGATGGAGGGAGTTTGAAAGGGATTTAATTTTCCTCAAATTAGACGTTTTCTGAATCTATTCTCGTGTATTTCACCGGAAAACGCAATGTTTTTCTTTTGCGCAGCAGCCGAAGTCATGTCTTGAAGTTAAAGGTGAGTTGAAAGTGTGTTTTAATTTGTAATAGCGAGATTCTGATGATATTGACCTCACTGAAGAACGCTACACATCTCTGATCAGGAAAGCTGCACATTGTTCATCTAAAGTTTATTACACTTTTGACCATGTTTCGTAGTATTTCCTGAAACGGTGGTGTATGGCGTGTGCATGTGTATATAGCAGCTGTTAAATATAAATCACTCGTGTAAGTTATGTGTACATTGATGTTAATATTGTATTATTATTTACATTTATGTGCACCGCCTTTGAGCAGTTTGGGATCAGCAAGAGAATTTTCTGCTCATCAAGGATGCATCTGTTTGATTAAAAATAAAAGAATTCAGTGAAATTGTAATTTAAAATAACAGCTTTCTATTTAAATATGCTTTATTAATGTGAAAGTTTCTTTCTGCACTCTTGTTCCAATAGATGCAGTCTTGATGAGTGTAAGACACACGTGTGTGGTTCCTGTGCTCTTGATCAGATCGTCTGGACTGGCCTGATGATGTCAGCAGAGCCTGATGTCCGCGTGGCTCCTGAACCCCTGCGGCTCGATCCGGTCCGGACCACAGAACTGGTCTGTCCTGATCTGGACCTGTCCCTGACTCTGACCCCGGAGCGTCCAGCAGACCGCCGCCATCGCCAGGTTCGTCCAGCAGAGGATGTAGGACGGTCTGGTATTTTGTGTGTTTATTAGCGCATCCAAGGAGGTTGTGTGTTGGTTTCCCAGGCTGTGAATGAACTGATCAAATCCGTACCAGTGCAAGGATAAAGTGTGTGTGTGTGTGTGTGTGTGT
>JAUMHQ010000167.1:0-10309 GCA_032361165.1 Enteromius paludinosus | reverse complement strand
TTCCTGTCAAACTTCACATCTAACAAAACATAGTTACTCTCATGAAAAAACTAAACAGAATTATTTTGGATTGTTTGCTAGTTTGATCTTTGTAAAAATGTGTGGAAATGCACTTTTTCGTCTACATGTTCCATAATACATTTTGGCCTTACTTCTGCTGTGTTTAAGTCACGGTTGTAAGGTAGTTACAATGTCTCTTCTACCAGAAAAAAAGTTAAAAGTTAATTCAGTTTTTTTTTACCTCTGTGTCTATTCACAAAGTTACTTAGAAGCTCTTAGATGACAAACATATTCATGTCAAAAAATTAAAATATTCATAAAAATGAAAATATTTTGCGTTCATTTGTTAGTTTTGTAATAGCTAGCTAAATTAAATTCATTTTCAGAACCTTAATCCTTTAAATAGTTTTTAAAGCACATATATACATCTATTTATAGCTAGATTTTTGTTCATGTGAAATTTAGCAGGAAACACAAATGATGTTATGTTTTGCTATGCTCTCTTTTAGGTACTGCTGTAATGTTGCTGGTTTCACCAGGTCAGAAGAGTGTAATATGGTCTGATGAAATACGCAAACATAAAAAGCTCTCTTTACAGCTACAATAGCTATAAATGAAGACATCAGATGACATGTAGCTGGGATCAAAAATCAATAATAAACACAAAAATAGTGTGCTAGTTGGATTGGGGACGGGGCTCAAAATCAAAACCCTTCCACTCTGACAATATAAAAACAGTTATTTAGAAGTTAATAAAGACCAATATGACGTAACATGCTGTCAGTGTGATGATGTTTTACTCACGGCTCACAGATATTGTGATGATCAGCAGCAGCAGAATCAGAGCTGTTACACCGATCGAGACAAACACCTGCCACCGCCAGCGACCGCCAGAGGGCGCCACTGCGATCCTGCGCACAGACGGATCTAACACACACACACACAATATCAGTAAATATGTTCATTTCTTCACATTTACTAAAACTTTTAGGAAACGTAAAAATTTCTGGCTCGTAAAATTTAAAAAAAAATATATTTTGGTATATGAAGTTTGAAACATTAATATATATATTATGTATTATGTACGTTCTGTGCAGGTAAACCTCACTCCCCTGATCTCAAAAAGAGGCGCTCTAGCGACTGAAACTAGAGGTCATGCCCTTTAGCCTCTTTGGTAGAGCGCTCCCCCAGGGGGGTTACATATATATATAAATATATATATTTATTTAAATAAAAAATGTACAAGCAGGGGTCAGATATACACAACCTCGCTATCAGAAAACGAGTCAGTGCTGCTGTGTGAAAGTGTTTAGGAAAGTCAGTAGTCTGACAGTGTCAAAGGTGCAAAAAGCAGAAGAAAAGACCAATCTGGTTCTTTTACTTTGGAACCACTCACACTCATTCAAAATCGATTTCAACTCGAAAAGAGCAAAAAACAGATTAAAAGAGCAATGCAATTTGAATATCGACACTGAATGAAGCTAAGCTTGATGCGCTACGAGTGTTGCTGTGGGATTCTTCTGAATCTGAGGGGTTGCTAGGATGTTGCTAGGGGGAGTGTGTGTGTTTGTGTGTATGTGTGTGAGTCAAACTGAGGTTAAAGGTCAAAGGGGGTCGAGCAGCTGAATAAACTACAGTCAGTCGACGAGAAGAGGAATGTTGGAGGAACACACACACATTTGATGTCTCTCTCTCTCTGGGGTCTTTTCATTGACTTCCACTGTTTTTTCTATATACTGCACTAATGATGCTTCCTCTCTCACACAGATTTCTGTGTTTTCCTGCATGAGTTAACATCATCAGTGTGCATTCGTCTGCGCTCAGTGTTTTGTTCTCTCACACCTTTCCTCCAGAACTCAGTGTCGTCACTGGTCTCCGAGTTCTCAAAATCGTCTGTGTATTCGTTTCCAGAGCTGCTCTCAGACGTGACGGCCTTCATGATGACCTGCAAACACACACGTGATCTTTCATTCATGCACTCTTCTGCAGGAAATGATGTCACAGCGGGGATATTGAGATGAAAATAGCTTCGAGCTGGTTTCCAGACCAATGATGAAACAGAGCTGAGGTTCCTCCAGCCAATCACAGCGAAGTCAGGAGCTCCGTCTGAGGATTCAGAGCTCTTATTGGTCGAATGCTCGATGCGTATGCACGGAGGTCAGCGACCCTGAACTTTGATTCGCAGCAGAAGATGAAGCGTGTTCACAGGCGTGCGCGACCTCTTAGTTACCTAGCTAGTTTATTTTCACCAGTGTTAAAGCAGATACAACTTTATCTGTTTAATGATGACTAGATTACTGAAACTCTAAGGTCCGGTTTCACAGACAGGGTTTAGACTAAACCAGGATTAGACCATGGTCCAACTAGGACGTTTAAGTAACTTTTATTGAAGTGCATAGAAAAAAAACATTACTCTTTGAGACAAAACAAAGACAGTGGTTTGTGTTAAGATTAGTCAGCGCAAGTTGCTTTCAATTAAAACAGCTCAGGCTTACATTTGAGTCTAGGACTAGGACTGTCTGTTCGACACAGAAGCGCTGATTAACAGATCAATATCTCCGTCTTAACATATTAAAAACATAAAAATCTCTGTTATTTTTGTTCACAGTTTGGTTCTGTTGCTCCGTTCACGTTCCTACCCAGAAACCAAAACACTGAAAACATTTAACGAAACATCTACAAGTGTATTAACGCGCAAAGTAACTCTAAAACAATAAAGACAGAAGTATAGTACAAATCCCACAAAATGATTCTGAACATGCAATACTGTAACATCAACACTGTCACTTACCTCCTGTGTGAGAAATGAGATCCTGCAGTGTGTGTGTGAATCTGTACTTTGAGCTTGTGTTTGAATTGAAGAATATTTACTTTGTGTGCAGTAAACATGATCTGTCAACACAGTACAGATGTGTGTGTGTGTGTGTGTTTAGTTGGGGGGTTTTATACAGGCTTTATACAAATTTGCGATTTCGGCTGTTTTTATGTTTCTCTTCATTGCATATCAGAACATGATAAAGAGAGACACTGTCCAGTAATGGGAGTGAAGGGGTGCCGTCAGAAAACATCAGAATAATCCACAGCATCCTGCTATATTCTACAAGTTTTTCTAGTCCATCAGTTAACATCTGGAGAAGGCGCAAGTCTAAAACACTAACTAAAAGTCTATAATTCGTAATAGCTCTTTCTCCAGTGAAAAAGCCCATCTCCTGCTGTCTCTCTCATCAAAACCCAGACAGATATTTGTTGAGAGCTGTAATAATAATCTAGATTTCTCTCCTCATTCAGACCACAACACTTCTGCACTGGAGCATTTAAATTCCTATTTTAGACTTTAGTCTTTTGCAGATGTGGATTGCTGTGGTGTTTTTAATCAGCTTTTTGGACTCTCATTCTGATGGCACCCATTCACATCCATTGCTGAGACTCAATGCTACATTTTAACAGATCTGAGTTCAAAACAAATCTTGGACGACCTGGGAATGAGACTATTTTCAGTGTATTTTAAAACATAATATATATTACAAACTAAAAACCTTTAAAAGAAAGCATTATAAACGATCTATAGGGAAGAGTTTGGTTGTAAAGTGCTTCACAGTGTTTGTAATGTTTGTCAGCAGCACCAGTATTTAAGGCATGACCACCAGTGCTCAGTGACAACACACACTAACAACAAATAAACTATTAAAAAAACTTTTCACCATTCTAAATCAAATTCGTGTGCATGTTTTTCTTTTTAAAATGTAAAATAAATAAAATAACACAGCGCATAAAAATACATTATATTTATAGATGTTTTGACAATGTAAAAACACTATATTGATATAGAGGATTTACACATATATGCTTTTTTTTTTTGAGAAACGTTATATACACACCCCCGTTAAGTTATTCCTAAAACGTGGCACTCCTCCCTCAATCGCTTTTTCTGTAGCCCAAAGGGTTGATATTTTTAGAGGAATTTATTTGTCTGACTCTGATTGGTCGAACGCCGTCGCGTTTTCTCTCTTTATTGGCTGCTTCCCTGTCCGTCATCGTATGCTCCGCGGTCATTGGCTATCTGAGCGGAAGCGAGGCGGTTTCTTTAAGTTGAGGGTAAAATTCCTGTCCTGCGTCCGAGAACTTCGGGATATTTCTTTCCCTGGAGCGAAGGAAAACCGAACCGAGCCGAACCCGAGCGCAATGACTGCGGTGCGCCTGACCCTGACCCTGATTCTGGGCGTCGTTCAGCTCTGCAGAACCGAACCGCGTTCCGGGACGCCCAGTAAGAACCGTTAACATTTTCTGTCACGTCTTGCTTTAAATGTCCAGTCAGATCCGAATCAACCAGACCAGAATCTTACAGAAGGTCTTCATAGTCACTGTTGGTACTGTTCAGTACCATAGTTTTGTTTTTGAATTGTGGTAAATTAATATTAGCTCCTATTTGTCATCAAAGAAAATAACGAGAAACTCCCATAAGGTTCTGGTACTGTTTGAATCATATACACATGTTATACTTCGAATCAATAACGTTACTGTATGAGGTGCTTTGATCCAGAGAGTCTGTTTACCATGGTAAATGTGTAAAGAGGAACTCAAAACATTTAGAAAACCTAAGCAAATCTGTGTGAAGTGTATTGAAAATGCTGAATAAAAAGAGAAGTGGGTGCTTTTAGAAGCTTCTGGGTCTCCTGCATGCGTGAGAAGCTCCACAGAACCGCTGGAGATCCAGAAGCTTCTACAGAAGAGCCTGTGTTTGGGTTTCTGATGGTCAGACTTCGCTTCATTATTCGCAGTAAACACACTCCACCAGTGAGCTGTATTCTGCAGGTTATCAGGTCTTCTGATGCTTTCATGTGTTTTTAAATGAGTTAGTTTTGTCTGACTCCCTGAAGCTTTCAGGAATTAGACATCATTAGACAGATCCAAAATTAAACCACCGTTTCAGCATAGCGAACATGTTTAAGTTCAGTGAGCTGTGAACACATGTAGTGTTATATGGGTTCAGTTTCTGTATTTGAGCTCAAACTGGGGAATGTTGATTTACATTATTTGGCAAAAATAAGCACTATGAAAAACACGAATGATTTAGTAAAAAAACTAAAACTTCTTTTGTCAGAGAATAACATTTTATTAATTATTTTATTTGTTTTTTCAAACAATGTCAGAGAAATGTAACAATTCCCATCAGTTGTATTTGTGTTTCTATTGCTGCAGAGGTCACATATTTAGTTTAAAATGAACACAGACACAGACGACAAGGTTATTTGTAATGACAGTTTTCACACCAAGCACCAACGGTACGTTCACACGGGCGTCAGCGTCAACGCTTGACGGAAGGCGTGGCTGAAGTTTGGCACTGACGCCATGGCCATAGCAGCGTCAGCCAATTAAATTAGACACGAACTCAACATCGTTGTCATTCAACATGGACGCCAGTTTGGTTGCAATTTGGCCTCTGCCACCTCCTTCCACGCCGGGTCTCTCCAGTATGAATCCCGGTACATGAAAAGCGATTGGTCATAAAGGACCGGGTGATTGCCCACCGCAATAATTCGTTTCTCCTCCATTTTCAAATTTATCCTCAGTTTGCCGCTCTTGAACAGGATGAACGTGATTGGCTGCCGCCTGGCTACTGTATTTGCATAGAGCGATCCTGATTGGCTGACGCTTCCGTCGGCGGCGTTGCTTGCGGCAGAAGTTGAAAAATTCTCAACTTCTGCCGCGAGCAACGCCAGTGAAGCGCCGCTGACGGATCCACAATTCTTTTCGGCAACGCTTGACGCCACCCATTCAAAGTCAATGGGAAGCGTTGACGCTGATGCCCCGTGTGAACCAGGCGACTGTCATTATTACTTACATTGATTTAATATGATTAGAAAAAATGCTATGTTGTGTAATTTTTCTGTTACTCATAGCACTATAATCCAGAAAAGAACTAGCTCTTTTAAGTTTCTGATTTCCTTCAGAAATTTTCAATGGTTTTTTGGGAATAAATTCAAACATGGACTTTAAAACAGTTGCTAACAGGTTTCTAAATAAGGACAGCAGCCAATTACCACAAGGATCAGAGTTTTATATGTTTAATGAATCCGAGAAACATTATGTGGCAATACAGTTTCAAAATGTACATTTTGACTGTGTCATTTATGTTGAAAATGAAATAACCTACAACTTGACAATGTAACTGAATAGCTCTATTCAAATTGTCCATTGTCATGTCACGGTTGACGTCAGGACAGTCATCATCATCCTATGTGACGAATCAGAAAAATCCAGACTGCTGTTTCATCCATTTTACGCTGTTTCTTTATTGGCCAGCACCTCCTCTGGCCCGACCTGACTCTGTGTGTGCAAAATCCCCTTATGTTTCCAACCGCAGCTCCTCAGTGTTTACATAAGAGTCTCAGGATCAAGGTGTGCCAGTCGTCGATGCCAAAGGTCGCAGGTCTAATTAACCTACTGTAGTAGCTGCGTCTGAATCTGGATCGGACTGCCAACAATATGTTTGGTGTCACCTTAAAGATTAGCACCCTTCCGCCTCGAAGTTCAGAGTGTGCTAATCGCACACACCCTTTGATGTCACCCTCCTCTGAGTGTGCAAACTCTGGATAATAATTGAAACCATCAAAGGCTCTCGCACGTAATCCCTGACTATGGCAAATCCCCTACTCTACGTCTCGCTCTCCATCTCACCCTCTCTCTCTCTCTTTCTCCTTAAACCACAGCAAGGAAAAAAATAGGGGCGTCTTAAATTAATGTGCTTAGCTTTTCCATCAAGACATGACAGATCTTTGCAAATTATCCCTTTGAATAGGTCACGGTTTCACAGTTCTTCCCAGCTACAGTTTTTCACTCGCTCCCCCACTCTGCTTTTTTTTTCTCTCGTTCCTCTTTTCATATTTTCTGGGGTTTCATTTGTCACTTGAACATTGATTTGAGAGCGCAATCCATTTTTGTTCCCTTAAAAGCATTAATACTGTCTGGATTTGTCGGGGAGAGAGGAAGACGGCACTGTCTACAGAACGTCTTTTGTGATTGGAAAATTTTGCATGATTAATAACCTAACGACTGAAATGTGCTTTGACAGGCATAATCCTCCTGTTTGATCTCAGCTGGCTTATACTGGGCTATGACGACATGCGTCAATCATTGTCAGTTTTTCATTATATAACTCTAATTCTCATCCGTCCAGAGCACATCGATTTGTAAAGTCTTTGGCGTGGATTAATTTCAAAAGGGTTTTTGCTATCAGAAGGTCTTTAATGCAAAGAGTCTTTCGTTGAGATGGGTCTTCTCTGTTAGTCATCTGTAGGGAAAGGGAAAATTCTATAGTTTCTTCAGATGTGAGCACGAGTTGGTTCACCCTGAAAATGAAAATTGTGCTGCATGACTCAAAATAGATATAAAGGAGAATGTTTATGCACTCTTTTCTGTACAGTGAGATTGTCAAGCTAGAAAAGATGGGCAAAAGCACCATTAAAGGAACATAAAAATGGACCTTATGACTAATGCACTAAACAAATCTTTTCTATGCTATAAAACGTCTTTGTGTTGTGGAACATACCAACATTTGATTATTCTTACATGACTTAAAACTTTCAAAACTTAAAGCAATAGTTCACCCAAAAACGAAAATTATGCCATAGTCCAGGCTTCATCAAATCTTCATCAAATCAATGCACTGCAGAGTTTGGATCTAACCCTAATCAAACTCACCTGAGCATGTGAATCAGTGTATAAGGATCATTAGAAACTCACAGGTAGGTGAGCTTTTATATCAGGGTTGGAGCTAAACTCTGCAGTGCATTAGACCTCCAGGGTAAGATTGGATGAAGCCTGCCATAGTCTATACCCACCACGAAGCCATCCTACACTCTCAGAAATAAAAGGTACAAAAGCTGTCACTGGCGTACATGTTTGTACCTGAAGGGTCCATTGTGGTACCTTAAAGTGTACATATTTGAATCTAATAGGCACAAAGGTCTACCTTTTGAAAAGGTGCTGTCCCAGTTATAGCTTTTGTACCGTTATTTCTAAGAGTGTAGGTGTATGACTTTTAGACGAACACAGTCTGAAATTTTTAAAAATTCGAAAAGATCCTGGCTCTTCCAAACTTGGTAATGCTGGTGGATAGTGGCCATTATTTCAAAGCTCGGATATTTCCGCAAGTACTGCATCGTACAACTAACCTTTGTGCTTCCAGGGGGTTATCACATGTCCTCTGAAGCAGATCAATTGGGTTTTGTAACAAAAATATTTATATTTTTAAAATTAGAATGTAAATAACTGATTTCTGGTTATTTTCAGTGAGAGTTTCAGCTTCTTGGCTGACTTCTGACTCGACATATGACTTATAGTGAGTGACGTGCTCGACGCTCTCACAGAAAACAACAGGAAGGTGAACTACTCCTTTAAAGTTTAAAATGATTAAAACTTTGTGGTCAGTAAGATTTTAATGTTTAAAAGAGTTTTATGCTCAACAAGGCTGTTTTCGGAAAAAGTGTAACATTGTGAAATATAAGCATTACATTTTTTTTTTATGTGACATATTTTAAAATGTAATTTCTAGGCTCCAGTCTTCAGCGTCACATGGTCCTTCAGAAATCATTCTAATATGCTAAATTGTATATTAATATCGTTGTTGAAATTATTTTTTCAGGATCTTTGATTAAATAGAAAATTCATTTATTTTTTAGAAATATTAATCCTTTGAAACATTAGGCTATACATTTCTTTACTGTCATTTTTGATCAATTCGATTTTAACTGATTCCTTATTTTTTGCTTCCATTGTCCTCATTTGTAAGCCGCTTTGGATAAAAACATCTGCTTAATGTTTAAATGTAAATGTAATTCATTGCATCCTTGCATATATGAAAACTGCAGAGATTTTCAGTGAATTATTTAAATCTCTCAACCTTTATAGCTGAAGCACACATGATCTATGAATTTAAAGTGTTATTTTTGTTTCATCTTGCCACATATTTGTTGGTTCCACAGTTGAAAGAAAGTCATATGGGTCTGTAATGACACGAGGATGAGTATATGATGACAGAACCTTCATTTCTGGGTTAACAATCCCTTTAAGCAAATCAAATGAGTAATGTGCTTCAAAAAATAGCGACATATTTATTATTTCTGTTTGACCCAAACCATTGTGGCCTCTGTTTGTATTTCCAACATATGCTCAGCACTGACCTTTTGCACTGATTATGATTAAATATCGTGAATAAACGATATCGTCATATCGTGAATAAACCAAGACTCAGGACTAGACCAGCGGCTTTGTACTGTTGTTCCACATCACCCATGTGACTCATTTATCTCCGCAGCCCTCCTACATCATGTGTCACACTGGCGTGCTTTCTGAAATTGCATTTTCCTAATCCTTCATTTCGAAAGCCATTCCCCCAAAACCGCAAGCAATTAGGATAACATCGGGCAAATTTATCATCATTTTCAGCTTGAATATCTTACTGCGAAATGTGAAATAATGATGCTGATTATTCATGAAAAGCTCATTTCAAACAGCATCTCTGTGTGTTTCGTCAGTGTTATGTATTACATCTGCTTTGAAGGTAGTGTACAGTAGGTCCTGATGGTCAAAATCAGAAATGCATAATCTTAGCATGTCAAATATGTTGGAAACAGAAATATGATTTTAGCAAGTTCTGTCATGTTCAATTATTTAAAAATCAATTTGCTGTGTTCATAAACTCATTTCAAGGCATATTTAACCCACAAATGAAAATTGTTTCCCGGAAAATTATCCAGAACCCTCTCGCAGTCCGTATGCGATCTATTTCAAGTCTTCTAAAGCCATATAATAGGTCTGCATGAGGAACGTACTGAAATTTTCCCTTCTGATTTTGAACATACTCTATGCAAGAAATGTGCAAAATTGTGTTTGCGTATATTCAAATATTGCCTGAACAAGTTATTAATGTTTTAGAATTGGTACTAAATTCTACATAGCTAAAAATCAATTTGATCTCATGATAATTCGTATGCATTTTACGTAAAATGTTGTTCTATAAAACATACACTTACCTTTTTACAGGCACTAAAAATTACAATAATGATGTATTTTCAGCATCTAAACGTACAAACACTTACATATTTTCAGCTTTTTAAAGGGGTCATAAAAAAGCAATTTTCCACAAGCTAATATGATTCTTTAGGATCTTAGTGGAAAGTTTGTAATATAGTTTGTTTTAAAATTTCTCAAAGATAGTGTAAAAACGCTCGTTTTACCCTGTCAGAAACAGCTCTTTAGAAATCACTCTGTTCTGTGTACTTCCCCTTTAAATCTTCACGAGCTCCGC
>JAUMHQ010000165.1:40073-50645 GCA_032361165.1 Enteromius paludinosus | reverse complement strand
TGTAGGCTGTAACAGTCTCTGCGTACTCCTGGAGGTCAGTGGTGTTGTTGTAGGTGGCAGCCTGCTTAAACATGTTCGAGTCCGTGGTATTAAAGCAGTCCTGTAGAGCCTCAGAAGACCCTTCAGGCCACACTTGTATCTGCTTACAAACCCGTTTGCTGAGTTTAACTAGCGATCTGTAAGCATCTGTAAGCGGTTCATTGTAAGCACCGCCATCTTTAATATCACATCTTTAATATCACTCTTTACTGAGTATGTTTTTAAAGTCAGCTGGTTTATGAGGACACAGGAAATGTAAACCTCATAAGCCGTGCTTACATTGTCATATCTACTATACTATACACATTTGTGTCCTCATAAACGACAGAACAAACATACACACACACTTAATCTGAATATTAATTGTCAAAATGCAGTCAATGTATGTTAGTTCCCCTTTACACCTCAACTAAGCTAATTTTTAATTTGGAAATGGAGAGTGCATCTGTTATTTGCACATTTTTACCAAAATTAACTTTAATAAATTCAAGTATAACACTATATTTGTGTTCACAGTCTCAACCCAGTAGATGCTTTCAGGACATCTTGTCATAAATTGTAAAAATAAATCAGTGTCTTTGTTGTCTCTCATTACAAAGTGTACACTGTACAAAGATCAGTTTTTCTGAATTGTAGTATTAGTTCAGTTTGCAAATTCAGCCTAAGAGTGCTGCATGTAAGTTTTTGACTCTACTTAAGTTAAAGGGGTAGAAAAGAATTTTGGTGGCAGAACAATTGTTTTGTACACTGTGTTAGATATTAAACTGTGTAATGCAGGTTGGTCCATTGTGTCAAGCTTCAAAAAAAAAAAAGTGGCATAAAGGAACCCTGTTGTCACGAATGAGTAGCTGAGAATGCGTGTGGATTTATATGCAGACTTTACTATAAGCACACAGAGCGTAAACAGACTGGCAGGGTCAATACCGGTTAACTTCCATGTCAGAGGCGAGGCTGAATCGTAAACAAAGTCCGTAGCGAGGGTCGAGCGTGGGGTAAACAGAATCCAGAGGGCAAAACAGAAAAGGTGGTCTAAGGCAGGCGAGATCGGTAACAGTAAATCCAGAAAAACAAAACAGAGAAAAAGAACACGAATGAACACACAGAGTTGACGGTAAACACTGAAACAATGATCCGTGACTAGACTGACAAACAAGCTGGTGTTTATACAAGTACTGATTGAATGATGAACCTGACTAGCAACAGCTGTAAGGGAGAGGTGCATGCTGGGAAATGGAGTCCGAATGAGAGAACAGACACAGAAACAGAGTTCATGGAAAGCTGGAGTGCCAGATACAGTCCTTTGGCTTGCAGCTCCAGCTGGGCGTGACACCTGTACACCTGCCCCACCTGCACTGCCAGCAGTTAACACCACTGTTTAGAGTTAAAGTCAGATGATCAGATTTGTTGATGGGTTTTTTTTGTCACTAGAAAAAAGAGAAAAAGATCAGTATCTTCAGTGCCCAGCTGTGTGTCTTTGGAGAGTGCCAGATCCATAAATCAGCCTCCAAATCTAAGTGAAGGATCAGTGACCTTTAAACACAGGTGAGACAATATCCAGAACTGCAGACAATAATTGTTATTTTAAACTAGTCAGACTTTTTAATTTACTGGACCCCTGTCATATTTCAAACAGCTTTAGAGGTTGGAATTTAAGTAAAAGGTGAGAGTATGATTTGGAGTATTAGCCCCAAATAAACTCAGAGTTCATTATGAACACAGGGACATTTTCAGAAACTCTTACCATGCTTAGGTCACTAAGAAGGATGCCATAAACATGATTATATTCCTAAACCAGTTAAGTGCACACTACCCAACAGCCGATTTCTCTGGTCAACTAAATCACATCAAGAAAAGTTCAGAATTGAAAGAAATGGATGGTTTGATCGCTACAAACAATAATGTTGTCTATCAGTATGTAGTACAGTATACTAATGCTACAGTATACTGAAATTTAAAGTTGTGGATGTGGCCGGGAGGGGGTCATGATGGCCAAGCAAGAATTTTTTTTTCTTATTGAAAACATTTGCTTTTTACACATGAAACCTGCGCCATGTGCCATGACAAATAAATGAAAAATCGATCAGACTTAAAGGTCTTTTTTTAGTAAATAAGGAGACATTTTAGGTAAAGAGTAATTCGTGGAGCTTCAAAAAACAAACAACATGGAGAGACTAAAAAAAGCACTAAGTGCCATTTATATAGCTGGTTCTAGCTGATCTTGTATAATTTCTGCATAAACATGGGCCAATTGAGTTGATTGTATCTTAACTTGTTTTACAAATGACACACATAAAGTACTAGAAGATGTTGCTGCTCATGCTTTCATTCAGTCTTTGTCTTGTTCTTCTTGTCTCTGTTATGTGGATAGAGATGATCAGATTGGAGTCCTGCAGAAGGGATCTCACCAATCAGTAGATGATAAACTACAGAGAGTTAAAAACCAACACAAAACTAACATGAAGAATAAGTATGAGAGATTATATGAGGGAGTCAAACTACAAGAAAATAAGACCTTCCTAAACAGGATCTACACACAGCTCTACATCATAGAGGGAGAGAGTGAAGAGGTGAATGAAGAACATGAGGTTTTGCATATGGAGAAAACACCCAGAACACAACACACACAAGACACTCTAATCTACTGCAATGACATCTTTAAAGCGTCACCTGAACCAGGATGTGAGACGATGAAGAAAAAGAATAAGAGAAAGAAAATCAGGACTGTTCTTACTAAAGGCATCGCTGGAATCGGAAAAACTGTTTCTGTGCAGAAGTTCATTCTGGACTGGGCAGAAGGAATAGCCAATCAGGATGTAGATTTCATCTTTGTGCTTCCATTTCGAGAGTTGAACTTGATTCAACATCATCAGTACAGTCTTCACAGACTTCTGCTGGACTTTCATCCTGAACTTCACAATCTGGACTCGAAGAATTATGAGGAGTGTAAAGTTGTGTTCATCTTTGATGGTTTAGATGAAAGCAGAATTTCACTGATGCTTTCAGATGCTTATGACATTTCTGTTACTAAGACTTCATCAGTGAGTCTGTTGATTTCAAAGCTCATAAAAGGAGAGCTGCTTCCCTCTGCTTTCATCTGGATCACTACCAGACCAGCAGCAGCCAATCAGATCCCCTCAGAATACATCAACCGTCTGACAGAAATTCAGGGATTCAGTGACCCTCAGAAGGAGGAATATTTCAGGAAGAGAATCAGTGACCAGCATGAAGCCAACAGAATCGTCTCACACATCAGAAGAGCAAGAAGCCTCCACATCATGTGTCACATCCCTGTCTTCTGCTGGATCTCATCCACTGTTCTTCAAAACCTCCTAAAACAAGATATCAGTGCAAATATCCCTCAAAACCTGACTGAAATGTACATCCACTTCCTGCTCACTCAAATAAACACAAGGAACCAGAAGTATGAAGAGAGAGATTCAGGAAAAATACTGCAGTCCAACAGAGAAGTGATTGTGAAACTTGCTGAACTGGCCTTCAAACAGCTTATGAAGGGCAATGTGATGTTCTATGAGGAGGACCTGATTGAGAGTGGCATAGGTGTCCCTGACGCCTCAGTGTATTCTGGGATTTGCACTGAGATATTTCGGGAGGAATCTGTGATTCATCAGAAGAAAGTCTACTGCTTCATTCATCTGAGCTTTCAGGAGTTTCTGGCAGCTTTCTATGTGTTTTACTCACATCTGTTTAACAAAATGGAGCCACTGAAGTTGTTTCTGAATGATAGACATGAGATGTACAGATCTGAAAAAAGCCCTTTGTGTGAGCTACTCATATCAGCAGTTAAAAAAACAGTTCAAAGTAAAAACGGACACCTAGATCTCTTTTTGCGGTTCCTGCTGGGGATTTCACTGGAGTCCAATCAGAGAGTCTTACAGGATTTTTTGACATGCACAGAGAATAGCTCAGACAGCATCAGAAAAATAAAAAACTACATTAAAAACAAAATCAAGGGAAATAGTCGCCTGTCAGCTGAACGATCTATCAATCTTTTCTACTGTCTGCTGGAAATTAAAGATCAGACTCTGTCCAGAGAGATTCAGCATTTTGTGAAATCAGACAAACACTCTGGGAAGAAACTCTCTCCTAGTCACTGTTCAGCCATTGTCTGCATGCTTCAGATGTCAGAGAATGTGCTGGATGAGTTTGATCTGACAAAATATAACACATCATCCGAGGGAAAACAGAGACTGTTACCTGCTGTGATAAACTGCAGAAAAGCTCTGTGAGTATCTATTACTTTCATTATGTTGATTTATGTCAATACAGAATTCAAGCATGACCTATGAGCATTAAAGCATACATAGTTTTCACTGCTTACACTCTCTTGCAAAATGAAGCAAACACATCTTAAAAGCTAAAATTGGTCTTACATTGCAAAAACCTTTGCCATAATATTTTCTGGATATATCACAAACATATTCAAAACAGGGTCATAAACATTTTGGCATAGTATATTATTACCCATCGTTTTAATTTTCATATTTAAAAACTTAACACATTTAATTGCTTTTTGACTGAGAAGAAAATACAAAACAAAATCTTTACTTTGATAGATTATAATTTTTTTATGAACCAGTTTTCCAGACTTTGTTCTGGAGCTGCTGCCTCACAAGAGCTCACTTGCCACCAACTGGACAACATGTGAATTAGTTACACATTACCATAGATCACATCAGTGAAATCTGTCAAAGTGACAGACGGCCTTCAGATTTGTGAAATTTCAAAAAAAAAAAATAAAAAAAAATGTCAATGACAACATTTTTGGTTATCACGACCTCTGGGTTGGAGAACCATAGGTTCATATATATATATAGAGAGAGAGAGAGTACCACTTTTGTTAATTGTTAGATGCTAGTTTAATGATGCTATGGTGTGACACAGCATAGGTAGAAATGTATGTATGACAAGGTTTTAAAAAAGGTATTTAAAAGTACTATGTATTGGCTAACATTTTGTCACACCAGGGCAAAGACATAATTTCAGAGGTAACAGAAATATCAATTAGCAAATGCATAATTTATAAACTTTATGTATGTATTTTGTTTATTGTCTTTACTCTTCACCAGTTCATTCTGCTTTATATTCAGCCTTAAATTCTATAAGCATGTTAGTATGAAAACTTCTTCATCTAATTTTCATAAAATAAAATGCTAAGGTATTTAACTTTACCACTCCATCTGCGAATTATAATTTGTAAGGAAAAACGCCTAATGTCTTTTTGCTATAGCAACAAACGCTAATTTCATGCATCTGATTAACAAATAAACAAATAAAGTATGAGACAGTGTTCTAGGTTATTATGTCTGGAGGTTTTGTCCTTATAATTAACACTTGTGTTTTTTCGGAATTTAGCCTTAAGAAATTGCTAATCATCCCATTTTTGCATCTACCACACATTCCATTTTGCAAATTAATATGTCTGATCAGGCTGTGAAGAAGGAGGTTGTAATAGTATTGTAGTAATGATGAGGAATCTCCAGCGGCATTTCATCAGACAATTTCATACATACACATAATGCAGAAAATGTTTTTTAAACCATCCATCTTCTCTCTATTGTTCTGTGTCATCCTTTTACAGACTTGCTGGATGTGGTCTCTCTTATCTGCAGTGTGAAAGTCTGTCTTCAGCTATACAATCATCAGACTCCCATCTAAGAGAGCTGGATCTGAGCAACAATGATCTGCAGGATTCCGGAGTGAAGCTGCTCTCTGCTGCACTAAAAAGTTCACACTGTCAAGTGAACATACTGAGGTTTGACTTTAACAGTTACTCATTCACTGTGTTGAAATACGGTAGATAATCTTACTGACTATATTTACTTTTGTTGTCTAAATGCGTCGATATTATTAAAAATGTCTACAGAATTTGTAAAAACAACAAGAGTTCACAAAAAACATTTTAGCTTAAAATTTTAGTTCAATTTAGTCAGAGAATACCAAACATGTTTGTGTCACAGACACACTAGGCCAGGGGTTCTCAAATTTGTCCTGGATGGCCCCCTGCCCTGCATACAGTATTTTGTATGTAAGATGAAAGAGTTGCCTGTTTCTTGGGGAAATCTTATTAAAGCAGCGCATGCAGCGACCGGCAGTGAGAGTTTGGTGTGAGAGCACATCTTCGTGTTCGTTTTTAACATTTTATGTGTTATGTGTCTGCTTCTCTCTGTTGTAATAGTTTACTGGATTTTAAACATTCTTTTGAGATTTTATCTATAATGGAAATTTTACTTCTCGTTTTGTTATGGATTCCATTCTACCTACTGCTTGCTGGTGAATATGCTAATGGGTGTGGTCCATTAAGGAAGAATTCAGTTTACCAGGAGCATGCTGCTACAACTGAGCAGTGCAAGGGTCGAAACAATGTCAGATATCCACTTACCAAGTGCGGTACAGAAAGTATCCGGTGGAACGCAGGACACAAACTGAAGGCCAAGAGGAAGCAAGGTAAGTGAGGGGGCTTTAGGCAACGCTTCCCTTAATGATTAAGGGAAATGTCCAGTCCCTAAGGAGTAAGATGGATGAGCTTGTGGGTAACATTCGGTTCCAGAAAGACTTTGAGGACTGTTGTGTCCTGGCCTTCATGGAGACATGGCTAACGGAGCATGACCATGTTCATCAATGGCTTTGGAGCATCATTTTAATTGGATTGACAGGCCGAGATAACACGGAAATCTCAGGGAGGCGATGTATGTCCGTTCAACTATTATCAGTGTTGCTGAGGGCCTTTTACCTCCTGTGTGAGTTTTCGCAGCTTTTCGTTACCACAGTGTATATGCACCCGAAAGCAAATGTGGCTTCTGCTTGTGACCAGTGTTGGGTAATGTTAAATAGTAAAAGTAATACATTACAATATTACGCTACTCCTTCCAAAAGTAACTAATTACGTTACTTAGTTACTTGTTATGGAAAGTAATGCATTACATTACTTTTGCGTTACTTTCACATTACTTTTTAAATATGGGCAGAGCTTGGGTGTTTGTTTTTAGTATGAACAGTTCTATTTATAGCAAATGTAAAAGCCCTTTCACACCAGTGTAATGAATAAACCTCAGGCTGAAGAAAAAGTAAATTCACCATAAAGCTCCATACTATTCAGCAAAAAAAACAAAAAAAAAAAACAATAAAGCACAATTGTTAGTTTTTTAAGTCATTTTTGCTTGTAAGTATGGTTGAATTGGATCATCAGAGGTTAGCAGCAAAGACATTGGTTAATAAAATGGGATTAGATTCATTTGTGTAATAAAATTTTTGGTTTAGTTTGCGTCATATTCTGAGTTACGCAGAGGTTTTTAAAGACCTCGGCGGAGGTGGATATAGGAGAGAAAGACCTTGGCGGAGGTAGGGGGAAGGGGGCGGGGAAGCCTACGTGGAGGCTGGGCAAGAAACCTACGCAGAGGTTTTGAGGACCTCGGCAGAGGTGGATAGAGGAGAAAAGACCTCGGCTGAGGTAGGGGGAAGGGGGCGGGGAGCCTACGCGGAGGCTGGGCAAGAAACCTACGCAGAGGTTTTGAGGACCTCAGTGGAAGTGGATAGAGGAGAGGAGAGGAGAGCAGAGAGCCTGCGCGGAGGCTAGTTGTAGACTTTAAGATAGGAATAGGTTAGGTTACCTTCTGGAAGAGGAGTGGTGAGATTCTTGGCTTGGCAGAAGGCTGGTGATAGTTAACATGGCTTAGTGGATGGCGGAGGGGTCTAAGCAGATGTAGCACCTGAAAGCATCCGAGGACCAGCAGCCTAGGGTTTGAATTTGGCTTGGGGTTAGGCCTCTTTTATTGGCAGTAGTAGCTGCTCCAATCCTGAAGAAATGGGAGGAGAAGCAGTTTGGGTCGACTCCAGATCTTGAGAGGACAGACTTGAGGTGCTTTTGAAACCAAAACCTTGAGGCGGGTTGGTTCAATTCATCTAAGAAGAGGGGTTCTAGGGGGGAGGAGGCAAACAAGCTTCTATAGGTTAGGTAAGCTCGTAGCTTTTGTACGGCTGGATGGAACTTTGGTGTTTAAAAAAGTAAACAGAGTGCCTCTGTTTAGCTGGTCGGTTTTGCTGTGCTTGATGAAGGAGGACATGGTTTGGTGTTCGATGATGGTCAGGTCTGAAATAGTGGGGTGGATGTTCAGATTGAAAGGGGAGTTAATAGTGAATTCAGCGCACATGAGAAAGCCAAAGAACGCTAGGGTGAACATAGCATCTAAGGTTTGATCGACCAAGGTGGAGTAATAGTTCCTATGGAGGGTGCGGCGTCTGTGAAAAGTTGGATATCTATGGGGTTGGCTAGGAAATTTTGCGCAGACGACTCTGGAGGGCACTGGCAGCGCCCACTACTCCACTGGCAGCGCAGCAGACTCTGGAGGGCACTCTGGCAGCGCAGCAGACTCTGGAGGGTCGGGAATATTAGTTGGCGCTGGTGGATCGGGCCATGACGGCAGATCTTCCTCCACCATCGGCTAAGGTGAATTGGGCCACGGTGGCAGATCTTCTACCATTGGCTCTGGTTCTGGCAGCGTTTTAGCTGGTAGGTGTCTTCTGGGCTTTGGCACTGGCATTGACCTCGGAAACTCAGGCTCTAACACCGGCATTGGCAGCATGAACTCAGGCTGTGGTGCTGGTTCTAGCACCCCTTTGGCTGGCAGGTGCATTCTAGGTCTTTGCACTGGCATTGGCTCTGTGAACTCGTGTTCTGGATCAGGCTTCATGAATTCGGGCTCTGGCTTTGGCTCTGGCATCGTGAATTCGGGCTCTCCCGACAGCGAAACCGGCTCTGGAGAGCAATGGGGTCGGACTGGAGTCCGTGAGGATGAGCGCATTCAAAACCGGGGGCGTGCTCATTACCAGCTGCTCCGGAGCGCGTGGTAACATCCAGCTCCAGGAGCGCAACGTCATCAAACTGAATGACTGCCGACCTCCACGGCAAATCTCTCACGTCCGGCAGCTCCACCGTAGTGAGTCCCTGGACCGTGCTGTGAAAAGCCGCCGCGAGCACAGAATCGCCGAGACCCGACCGTTCAGCAAGCTGGTAGAATTCATGAGCAAAGTCCTCGAACGGCGGGTCTCGGTGAACAAGAAAAGCTTCAAAGCGAATGCCATCCTCAGTTAGATCCGTGATTCTGTAACGATCGGCGTCAGACTGTTGCGGAGTATCGTCGCGATCCCGCTTCATCAGCAGACAAAGGCAAGGCAAGGTTGACTCCGGTGAAAAGCATTTAATTAAAGTGCAAAACATAGCTGATAAAAGTGCAGGGATCAGTGCAGACAAATAACAAAACCACAGAGCAGACACTCACATACGTCACGATAATCACGGATAAAATTAACTGAAAAAGACACGCTTAAATATACAAACTAATCACATAAAACTCACAGCACCTGGGGAGACAATTACACACTAAGGACCGGGGCGAGGTTACAAATGACAGGAGCACATGAGGGATAATGAAAATAAACACAGAGCACATGGACAAGAAATGAAAACAACAAAGGAAAGATGGAACACCTGGGGGCGTGACAGTAATGATTGTAAAAGTTGGTTAGTATGTGTGCCATTTAAGTAATTTAAAGGATGTTAACTGCTTCCTCAATTTTATTTCCATTTAGATTGGTCAACTGTAATCTCACTGAGCAGTGCTGTGAAAGTTTGTCTTCAGCTCTACAATCATCAAAAGCCCATCTGAGAGAGCTGGATCTAAGTAACAATGACCTGCAAGATTCAGGATTGAAGCTGCTCTTGGCTGGACTGACAAGTTCAAACTGTCAACTGAACATACTGAGGTATTTAGGAACACAATTAAAGATTCAAGGGACTTTGACACGAAACATGAATTTCTTTATAAACGTTCATTGCAAGTAAGATGTTGAATATAAATAATCTGTTTTTATGGAGCCATTCAAATCAGCCACATTCACAAGCCAACTTACACATATAAATGTGTATGTGCATTTACTCTTCTTTGTCTTCCACATATTTGTGTACAGCACCAAAACATATTTAATTCATTGTACTTTTAAACAACTTTAACAAAATATATATTTTATTTACATATAAGAACAGGGCATAATAGGATATAGTACATAATAGAAGAAAATAGTGCTGTGATTCTAAATTAAGTCTGACGTGTCTGACAAATTAAGCCAATACAAGCAAAACCAAAAGTTTAAATCTCAAACAAAATCATTAAGAGACCTTTCTTTTTACGAACCTCAATTGCGAAAATACACTACTTTAGGAATGTTATAATTAGGGATGTCCCGATCCGATCACATGATCGGAAATCGGGCCCGATCACGTGATTTCAGACTCGATCAGAATCGGAATTTACCTCCCGATCAGGACTCAGGAAAATATATGCATATATATTCTCATCATTTTTTTACATATCTATAGTTATGCGGTGGCACAGAATTAGACCTCTTGACTCCACACAGGAACAGCAAGCGTTCGGCATGGCATCGCTTTGTTGCAGAGACGCTATTGGTTTAAAGTAGAACACGGAAGCAGCTTGAAGCGTATGTCTGCGGTCTGGA
>JAUMHQ010000162.1:57349-68881 GCA_032361165.1 Enteromius paludinosus | reverse complement strand
CAAGCAGGTGTGATTTGGAGCTGGTTGGAGCTAAACTCTGCAGAGCTGTGGCCCTCCAGGAATTGAGTTTGAGACCAGTGTGTTAAAGAACGGTGCTTACATCGGCGTATGTCCTCTGATGTAACGTTAGGAGCTAGTGACCATGGATGAAGACGTATAACAGTGTCGTAGTGGTGTCCCATTTCTTAGGGGAAAATATTTCATCCCTTCCCCTTTCCACTTTATTTCAAGGGGCAACGGGAAGTGGCGAGGTGGTAGGCAAAGGGGTAGAAAATAGAATTGGGATTGGGCCTAGATCTGTGACAGAAAGTGTTTGAAACAACACACTTCACTTTTAATTCTCCATTTGTGTCCCCCCCTCGTCCCAGCAGCGCGATACATACATGATTACCTTGACTGGAGCAGGTGGAACGGGACAGAGAGGGGGAGGAAGAGGAGGGTGGCGCGACGAGAGAGGACGAAGAGGACTGTGGCCCGCCCACGGCCTGTCCCGGGACGTCACTCACCTGACAACAATAACATCAGGCTCCTCTTTAGCCAAAAACACAGTGTGACCAATTCAAGACCCCTGGAGGTCAATGGATAGCTTGTGAGGGATCGTAAACATTTTAACGTTCATTTCAGGTTTTTACAACGACGACCCATAAATCATCATGTTTACTGGTCCACATTCTGCTCCATAAACAACATCATGCTTGGTTATGACATGTTAGTAATTCATTGCAAAGTAGTGCTTTCGTGTTATTACAATAACTAAAAAAAATTCTGTCTAATTTATTAAAGCGCAAGCTTTTGTCACCCCCCCCCCCCCCCATCCCCCATAAAAGTTCAAAGCTTCACTGCCATTTTATTATATTTGCAACCATTTTATTACAGTCGATTCTGCCTGATATGCTTTATTGATTCTAAAATTGAATAAATTATACTTTAAAAGTATCTAAAAACAACAATTACGGCTCTATTGATTTTCCTGTGATAGTAATTATGCTAATTCCGAGTCATGAGTGCAAATCAACAAAAAGATGTTTTAAATATATACTATAATATTACAGTAGCAATTGAGCATTATAAGTTAACTCATAAATGACATTTATTGAACACAGCATGCAGATATGTGAAGTGTTGATGATATCCAGTTCACTATCAGAGTCTGGCCAGAAGGAGGCGCAACAACTCGTGTTTCACTCCACGGGAAAATGTGTGTTATGTAATAGATGCCGACACGCCAATGCATCAATGTGAGCGTGTAAAGCCAGGCAATGAGTCATCTTTTTGTTGATTTCTCATGTCTGGGCATCAAGATTTAGGCCGATTCACACCTAAAAAAAAAGACTGTCACA
This sequence comes from Enteromius paludinosus, assembly GCA_032361165.1. Lineage (NCBI taxonomy): Eukaryota > Metazoa > Chordata > Actinopteri > Cypriniformes > Cyprinidae > Enteromius > Enteromius paludinosus. The sequence goes on along the minus strand of JAUMHQ010000162.1, from coordinate 67,541 downwards.
CTTCATTTAATGAAAGCCATCAGCACACTGCTTTAAAACGCTATGAATAAATCACAAATATAGTTACATTACTCAGAAAGCCATTAACCTGCCAGATAAAACAGCCTGAATTAGGACCTCTTACATAACCTTTCATTCAGCAGGGCTTTTACGTACATTTGTTTCCACTGCCAACCGACTTCCCCTAATTTTATTTCTTTCTAACTACCAAATAATAATATATGTTAAAAGCATGTAATATAGCACTAAATACTTCAAGTAAAGCACTTTAAAAAATAAAAACAAACATCAAATCTTAAAAATACCTTGTTTGCCATTCGATCTTTGGCCTCTTTTGCTTTCTGAATGGCTTTGAGCACCTCGACCGTGTCGAGCTCTTTTTCTGTGGTGACTGTAGCATCCAAACACACCTGCATGACAAACACAAATTATAATATATATATGCATTAGAAGATGTATAAAAAAGCTTAATTATTTGTTTATGTCGGTGCTCTTTTTTTCTTCTTGGTGTAGCGATACTGCAAGATCAAGCCCTTGATGAAAAGCGCTGTACCTCGGAGGCTCGGTCACAGAACTGAGCCAGAACTTTAGTCCTGTAATCTGGGATGATGCACATGGGGTTATTAGCCAGAGACAGTTTCTCCAGACAGGGAAGCGTGCCAATGTTTTTAATTTCATCCAGCTACACAAAAAAAACCAGAAGAGAATTATGCTGCTGTCAAAAAACAAATACTGTCCGAAAGCAACCACCCTGATAAACTACCTGTGCTAATCGGTTGCTGCTTATATCCAAGTTAACCAATGAGTACAGTTTACTGAGGCCGGAGAGCGTCTCCAGCTGATTCCCAGACAGATTCAAAGTCTTGATATTCCCCAGTTTGGTGTGAACGCCCTCCAGCACTGTGAGTTTGTTGAAGGACAGATCCAGGTGAACCAGGTTGTACAAATGCTGCAGTGAAAATAAGAAGTCAGTCAGACCTTTGCATTTGAAAAATAACGATTATCTAAAGACAACTCACCTGAAGGTTTTCCACTTGAGACAATTCATTACGGCTGAGATCGAGGAACTCGACTTCGGGAATCAGTTTCTGTACCCAAAAAAGATTTTACACTCAACAAGGAAAGAGTGAAAACCGGTAAGCGTTTCATATAACGCGCAAGCGCAGCTCACCACAGACTCATCGATCCGGCGTATGAAGTTTCGACTCATGTCCAGAGTAGTGAGCATCTTCCACGTGGGAATGATGGCCGTCACAGGGCAGTCCGTATCAACACCCTCGGGTTCCCACTGCGCAAATTCAGACGCTTCGGGAACTAAGATTTCCTGTTGAAGAAGGAGCGTACATCGTCATTTGAATAACTTTCGGCACCAATACAATGGTTTAGAAGTCACTTTACTTGCTTAGGTGCGTTTATTTAACAACCTGTTATTTTCTATCTAAGCGACTAGGTTGCATCATCTAGGGTACCTTCATACTGCTGGCTGAGAGATGGATGCTGAGCGTGGCCAGCGTGGGCTTGAGGGAAGGCAGGCCTTTGATCTGTCCGGTATCACAATCACTGATCTGAGAGCGAAACATGAAGTGTTAGAAACTTCGCCTTCTGTGCACCCTCAAAAAACACAAGCACAGGCGACTCTCTTCACCTCGATCTGAAGCAGCGATTTAAAGATGGACAGATCGAACGGGAGACTCTGCTCCTCGATGTTACTCGTCCCCACCGCTGCTTTCGTTCCAGGGACCTGAGGGGGAAGATTTCATGTATATATATAAAGATTTCATATAAAGATTTCATGTATATATATATATATATATATATATATATATATATGTGTATATATATATATGTATATATATATATATATATATATATATATATCTCAATAATAAGCCACTTTGTGTCTAAACTGATGTGGGTGTTAGGATTCTATGACTGTAGTCATGTGCCAGACTCAAACCTTGAGGTACTTGAGGCGGCAGGTGAAGTCCAGGATGTGGCCGAGGTCGGCTTTGGCATCTCCGTTGGCACAGGTTGGCTTGGCGAGTTTCAGCTGCTGGGTGACGGCGTACAACTGGAGCGGTCTGAGGAGAAACACCTCGCCTGCAGCCAACAGCTGCTCACCTACAGGAAAACACAGAACTTAAGTTTCAAGACAGAACATTTTAATGCCATACAATAGGGTTATTTTTTACTATCGCAGAAATAATTTCATGAGGATGCATTAAACTGATTAAAAGTGAAAGTAAAGACATAAATGTTACGATATTTCTATTTCAGATAAATGCAGGTTTTTTTTTTTTGCACTTTCTGTTTAATAAAGAAACCTGTTAATAAATGTAATTATGCACTTTAAGCCATTTTTAACATTGATAATAAGAAATGTTTCTTCAGCAGCAAATCATCTTATTAAAATTAAGATGTGTTTAAGTAAAATTTAATTTTGCATCAAAATTGCATTACATTTTTAAATGCATTTCAATAAAAAAAAAACTTTTAGTAATAATAATATTGCAAAATTGTAATAATTTCACATTACTACTAGTTGTTTTTAGATGCAGACTTAAATAGTGTAGTGTAAAACTTCTCATATTATGTATTATGCAAATTAGAAATTATAAACATGATTTTTTTTTTTATAACTTATAAAAGGTATTAGATTTGCAGTTGTTTCTACTGTACCTTAAATATATTTGATGCCTGGGGCCGGTTGCATAAAAGTTTAAGACTAGTCTTAAAAGTTAGTCAGCTAAATTTTTCTTTAAGACTGGTCAGTTTTTTTTTATTCAGTTACATAAAAATGTACATTTAGGCGCATTACTCTTGGCTAATTGCTAGCTGGTCAAACGAGCTCTTAAGACACTGTCTTAACATAAAGGCTAAGTTTATGCTACTGGCCCCTGATTTCACTTTAAGCATGCTAAATTCTCCTTTGAAGCATTATTATAACAGCACAGATTTATAACACTGCCCGTTGCATTGCTGTTTAGCCAACACGTTACATTTTTTAAGCACATAACTCTAGGAATTAATAACAGACCCTTATTAAAGAGCGCTTCGGCCAGGGCAGCAGCAATTCCATTGATTTCCTGAAAAACAACAAAATTCAAGTCAAAGACAGAAACTCTCGAAACAAACCGACTGCGTTTGCTCATCTTGAACGTTCACATCTGGCCTTCTTCATTGACTAGACTGCAAAAACTGCTCAAAGCCGAAACAGCAATGTCACTGGAACGAATTTAATGACCTGCATGTGCTTCGTCAACTCATTTCCTGAAAGAGAGGGAATGCAGAAATGACTTTGATTTCCTCATGACATCCTGTTTGAGAGCGGTTCACCCACTGACTGAAAATATACACACCCTCAGGCCATCCAAGTTTATTTTCACATTAGAACAGAAATGTATCATCTGCAGTGAATGGGTGCCATCAGAATGAGAGTCCAAGCAGCTGATAAAAGCACCACAATAATCGAACACAACATTGTTCTTTAGAACTGTTTTGACTTGTAACCGGTGTCTGATCTGGGCATATTTCAGTCCACATTCAGACCTTTCATTGGATAAAGCAATATTAAGAATAAATATGTTTTGTACTCGCATGCTGACGGCACCCATTCACTACAATGTATCAGTTAATGAGCTTCTGATGTAATGTTACATTTCCCCAAATCTGTTCAGAGGAGGAAACGAACTCTTCTACATCTTCACATGTTCTGCAAATCTTACTCCTGGTGCTTCTTGAACTCATTTCTTTAAAGATCTCACCGGAAATGCAGAAGTAACGTGCATGATATCCTGTTGTGCACTCCACATAAGTCGAGTAAATGAGCTCTAATGTATTTTGATGTCCGCAAATTCACCCAAAAAGCCAATTAAGAGCGAGCATCGAGATAAAGCACTTCAGCTCTCCAAATCAAACCGGTACGGTCATATGCCTATTCCGGACAAAAGCCTTTCAGAGATCAATATCAATACCGCTACTGTCAGCGCTTATGGCCAGATAACAAGCCCTGCTGTTCCTAGACCCATTTATACGGCTGACATGAGAGAATGCAGTGAAACACGATTCATCTTCGTGAGATGGAAGCATTGCATGCAATTGCTCCAGATGGATTACCCACTAACTCCCGTTAACATTTAACCAGCATGTGATGCTTCGGTTCGCAGTCTTATCATACACAAAGCACATAAAAACTTACATATAAGTGAAAGAGTAAGAAGCTAGACAGGACTTTAGGGGTCGAAGCAGGGAATCTGCTCAGCAGCGTCTGGAGATAAACCTCCAGCTCCTTTTGACGCTTCTCCACGAGGCTTTTGGAGTTTTTGCCGATGATCTTCTTGGGCGGCAACAGATGCTTGTCGATCTTCTTCTCCACAGTGAGCTGAAGTCAACAACATTTCAATCAGGCTTTATCAGGCACTCGCTCTGAACTATGAACACAATGTCAATATCTGTGGTCTGATCTGCTGCTTTAGGTGACGCAACTCACTTTTTCATGCAGATCGTGAAAGTCGCTGTACCGATGCTTCACAGTCCAACTGTGTTCTCCAACATTCAGTTCTATGATGTAAACCTGAAAAATATATATTTTTTTATAAAACAAATAACTTTTTTTTTTTTTTTTCAGAATATGCGTTTATCCACTAACCTCTCCACTTTGTCATACAAACAATAACTCATATTTTGCAATATGCAAACTATCATGCAAATAATTAAAGTGGCCTTTAATACTGTATTGACTGCTATTAAGTACTAACACTTAAACACAGGATATACATATATATATATACACACAGATACATTCATGCATGCATAATTCCCAGTTTATTTTATTATTATATTAATTCCCTATTATGCAACACACACGCTTTAACGTCTATCCTCAAGGTTACGCAACTTCTCTATTAATCAGGAAAATATATGTTTAATCACCAAAACTAACATCACAAATCATTTTCACGTGTTTAATCAAAAACTGGCATCACAAATACGAATATGCACTGAATACTTGACCCAAACGCAGCACACCGAACTGACCGTGTAATTCTCCACCAGCTCGGATCCGACGATGCGGACGCGTTTGTCCGCGCTCGGCTCCGGGAGATGCGGAGCGTCCATCTTCACTTCAGCGCGAGTCTGAGCGCGTCGCCATGAAAAATGCAAACCTAGCTGTCATGTAGCGCCTCCATCTTTGTTGTGGTTAAACGGGCGCGAGGCGCCGCCTTCTCGTATTGCTCACGCGCGGAAAAGGCTTTATCGCCCCCAACCGCGTGACGACGTTACTACTTAATAAATTACCTAGCCAGTGGAACTACAATTATACAAATCAACACTATCACTACATTGATCTAAATTAGGGTGCATTACCAAATCTATTTTAGCACGCTCCGGCTGACATTTCATGTAATGGTCTAGTCTTCAGTGTATTCAATAAAATGCACACGTATACAGAATATGCCAGATAATGCCAGTCTTCTTATCACAATCCCACGAAACCATTGCATTTTCACAGTGAACCTCTAGGGGCTTCAGAGACTAAATCGTAACCAATTATACACATAAAACAACCTTGTTAGAAAAAACAACAGTAGCCCAATAGAAACCATCACACAAATAATGGTTTCCATTAAAATACCATTATGAACCATTAACCTTTTCCAGTAAAACCATTCCAAAATGTATTTTTGTAGGCACCTTTCCAAAAGGAGTTAAGGTCCCACCAATAGACTCCATCACATATCAGTGGAAACCATTATACTTCCCAATTCAATTCCCATTATAACCATTAAATCCATTCCATGTCCTATTGTGTTTTGGCCAGGGCTCTTTTGTTTCTATTATTGCTTGTTGTTTCAGCAGGAAATAGCACAAATTGTAACATACGTACTGTGGCAATTCTGTAAATTAGATTATAATCAATTAATTTGATGTATGTATACAGTACATTAAATACATTATTGGTCAAGTATTATTATAACTATTCTAAATGAATAATAAGGATAGCACACGCACGTCTGCAAGATGTCTGTTAAAGATCTCTTGATCTGGAAAGCATCTGCTGTCTACAAACATCTAGCAGACGTCTTTCAGATGTCAGTTTTACATACATTCTTAATCATAAACATCTTAAAGACATCTTATAGACGTCTATTTGACATCTAAAAGGAGACGTCCTATAGACGTACTGCAGATGAGCAAACAACCTAAATAATACGTCTTGCAGATGTAAATGCAGACGTCAAAAAGATGTATCCTAGATGTACGTGTGCTATCTGGGTAGCAGTTCAGCTACCATGACTGCACAAAAGATTTCACAAAAGATGCATAACTTGCATTAAATAAATAGGCTCAAATGTGTTAACTATTAACCTCACTGGACAAAAATCACGAAATTTAGTTGGTTTCTAGTTTCCACAAACCTTCTTATTTGGGTCCCTTTAGCAAACTATGGGAACACCATGTGTTTGCTGGGATGGTCTACTCTCCATAAATTAAACATGATGTGCAATCTATCTATGCTGGAGTTAATTCATTGTTCGCTATGCTTTCTCTCTGCTCGTGAAAGCGTCTTCAATGCATTCACTCATTCATTTATTTGTTTATTTATTCAAGTCAGGCTGTCTGACAATGGCAACCATCTTTTACCCGTTTTTTAGTCTCGTTGTTTAACAGATAAGCAGCGCTACTCTGCTAATGTTTTAGGAACACCTCTTCAATGTTATATAAAGGTTTTTGCAAGGGGAAAAAATGCAAGGACATGTGTTTATATGCTGTTATGTCATAAGTAAGCAGTTTTATTGTTTGTGTGTAACGTTATCTCCGCTAAAATATTCGTTCATGCGGTTCATCGGACTTGATTAAACAAATGCCACATCGACGGAAAATCTTCCTCATAGATAGATTAATAAACAGAGATTGAGTCGGTGTACAATTACAGCGCACTCATATCTTAATAATCTAAGCAAGCGTGCACCTTCGCATAAAGCCTAAAACCGAACTGAAATATAAACAACACGATTGCGAGATAACAACCGTTCACAGAACAGCCATTAGTTTGTTGTCCTCACATCTTTCACATACATCACGTATGCACGCTCTTTGTCGTGGTGTCGTCTCTCAGCTGATCTAAGGGCAGTTGTTCTTTCTTGATCGTTCATGAAAGAGACCCGGATAATGACTGAAAAACCGATCCTGGATCAGCAGCAGCGAGGACGAGATGGAACAAACCATTTTGTTCTCTGCCGGGGTCGGGTTTTCGGAATACGAAAAAACGGCGCTGTCGCTGCTCTTCAGGTAAAAGGGGATTTTTGGTCCTGAAGTACAACAACCATAAATCTAAATGAGCATATATATGATATTGTTAGATATAACTGTAGTCATATTTTAAATACTTCACCTCCAGGATGAATGACACGCCCCTATCCGCTCGAAGCGGTTGGACGCGCCTCAACAGTATAAATACCCCACTAGACGCGGACTTTTGTAGATGTCAACTGTCACTTCGAGATCGACGCTGCTCAGAGACGGAGAGAAAACGTAGTTTGTTGGCACTTATCCAAAGTAAAACGAACTACAAACATACTTTTCCACTCCTCAGACATTTAGACAGCGATTTTGCTTAAAATCTGAAGCAAAAAAAGAAAAATCTGAAGAAAAAAAAGACACTGGTTACTCGGAAAAGCTGTGAAGGGGTGTGACTGATCTCAGATCAGAGCCACACGCGCGTCAAGCTGCCTATACAGAGGGCACTGCGCCAGGCTATGTGCCATTTAAAGCCAGAGACAAAGAAAAAATCGGAAAAGATTGTAAAAAGGTAGACGACTGAGGGGGTAAATCGTGTAGAGAGGCACGAGTAACCAAAAACCCCTAAGCGAGGAGAAGAAACAGCCCATTGTCGCTCTCCAGATTATGTGAGAGCGCACTACAGCTGATGCTAGACGCTGAGAAAATGTGCGGAAGGGGCATGCTATGCCAATGGGAGGTCTACAGCAATAGACCCTCAATCAAGGAGACGGAGAAACCCAAGAGCGAGTCGAGGAGAACCAACGGCGGCGCTAAACAGAAGTGGCACAAATGGGGAAAGAGGCCAGGAAGAAGGGCGCACTATCCAGAAATGCGCAGAAATCGAGCAAGATTGTCTCGGTGGTCTGGCACTCTGGTTTCATTGCGTCCTGCCAACGTTCAAGGCAACAGAGCGCCTGGCATGAGAGCGCCCAGGAACACCAACCAGTTCCTCATGCACGAGAAATACCAGATGATGCACATGCGATCGGACTCTGTTGGCACCGACAGCGGGTCCGACTGTGAAATGGACTTTGCGGATATGGACTCGTACCTGGGCGTTCTGGAGAACGCTAGAGGCGCACTTTTGGACAGTCCAGATCTGCCTAAACCACCCACATTTTACGCTCGACAGATGAACCAACGCCAGCCATTTTCCTTCTTCAGCTTCAATCAAGAGGAAAGCATGCAGTATTTCCCATCGGAAGACGACATGATGCAAAGCGAAGACTTCATGCAAAGGGACTTCAAAGAATTCTGTGACACTGTGGCACCCTGTATTTAGACACCTGCCACAGGTAACATGTTTACATCACTTCGGTGGTTTTCTGAACTGTTTTTACCAAACTAAATCTGTTGCAATGTTAGAGGCATTTCTTTGTTTGTTTGTTCTGTGATGTGTTATGACTGGGGGGGGGCATCCAAAGTAGGAGTGTGACAAGCCAGCCAATCACCATCGAGCTCATTTGACAAACATAGCAGCGGTTTGTACTGCAAAACTAAATCCTATGTGAATGTTTTTCATAATAAATCGACATTTTGCTACACTTGGGTCTAGATTTTTTTTTTATGACATGATTCATTTTGGATATACTTTGCTCAATGAATAATGCAATGCAGTACTAAATGTACAGAATTACTTGTCTGAGATACTTATTCTCAACCTTTGCATGGTTTGTTTGTTTACCGAAGGTAAAACTAAATAGTAGATCGATATGACTGTGTCTTATTACATTACAAAGAGTGGCACAGTAATCTATATATTTTGGGGTCAGAAAAGGAGGAGATGCGTAACAGAAACATGATGCCTGTGTAACATTTAAGAACCTACTTTCCAACATACACACCCTTCGAGTACAGCAGAGCTGGGTTTTGGAGATCTGACACAAGAACAATAGCAAAGCTCATGAGACAAGGTGTGTGTGTGTGTGTGTGTGTGTGTGTGCAAAAGAGTGTCTATAAAACCGTATAATCTGCGTCACTAATTGGGTTTCCGTTTTCACAGCACAATGAGACAGACCTATGATCATCTCAGGTCTTTGTATGTGACAAGATATCGGTTTTAATCATGACATTTAGAGCCCCAGTAGTCAAGAAAAATACATAAAGGCTTAGAAAAAAAGGCTCTGAAGAAACCTTTCTTGTGAATAGAGCCCCGAGTGTTTTGATCAGAAGCAGTTCAGCCCCTTTCCTGTGCAGCTTGCCAACTGCATGTCAGATAATTGTGGTGTAACTTCTTCGGGCCAAACCAGCTGTATTGTGTGTTCAATTCCCTGGCTTCATTTCTAGCCCATTAACTGCCGATAAAAGAAAGATTTTACTGAGATGGAAAAAAGACTTTCAGATAGATTTTCTACTCAGAGTGTTTCTGAGTAGATTACATGGCAGATGTGGCAGATATATATATATATATATAGTATACATGCACATACATTATATATAGTGTTATTGAGAGTTATTTTTTTAAATAATTTTTTATACATTTTGATCTCAATATTACTCATTATAAGTTATTATAGTTATTTTTAGTTTACTAAAACTACAAAAATTAAAGTTATTTTACTGAATTGTTAACTGAAAATTTATATATTGAAAAACTAAAACCCCCAAATATAGACATAAAAACAATATTAATAATAAAAAAGATAAAACACAGAATAAAGCTGCTATAGAAAACAAAAATTAAAAAATTCAAATTATTTATTCACATAAAATATTAGTAAATATTAGTCTGCGAAAATAAAGGACAATATAACTAATACAATAATATAATATTATCATTAATTACAGTCATAAGATAAATGTTTTCATTGGCCATGATAGATAACAAACCTTTTAACGGATTTGATTAATAAATGTGTATCAGTGTGTTATGTGTAAGCCAGAGTAAAGAGATGTGTCTTTAATCTAG
>JAUMHQ010000162.1:43450-55811 GCA_032361165.1 Enteromius paludinosus | reverse complement strand
GGATCAGCTGGATATTAATCAGCATATGCCAATTTCATTGGCGTGTTTACATACACGCAGAGTTGATTTGCCATCTCAAGCGAGATTCCTATTCGTCGGTCACCGATGTGACGTCTCCGTTCCCTTCTTCAGGGAACAAGGGTTACAATACGTAACCGAGACGTTAGCCTACTATGGTCACAAGTTCTGTTGTTAACCAGCACAGCTCAAAGATTCAGTGTTTCCCGAAAGCATAGTCAAACGAACGCAGTCAACGTCACAAACAAATGTGGTTAGAACTACAGCTCTGGACCTGTGGTTAGAAGCATAGTTTCTTGTTAGTAAGATATATGGCCTTTAATAAATATGCTCTTGGACACAAGAAGCAAACTAACATGCATTACTATCTTTATCTTACATTCTATCTTAATATAAAATGTTACGTATTTTTGCACGGCAATTCTAAACGCTTTGAAAAGTTTGAAAAGTGCATATGCGCATAAATGGCTAAGGAAACCCTGGAGTATGACGTAAGAGGGATCCTGTGATAATTCAAAGATCAAATAAAGTAAAATGACAGTGGACAAAAAAAGTAAATTAGTCAATATGTGTCATGTTTAATACAGCAGCATCTTGGAGTTTTCTAATCAGATAAATAGCATAAGTTATTCCTCCACCACATGCGTGTGACGTCATTAACAATGGCCCTATGTTTTTGAACTAATGTGATTCAAATGACGGAGATGAGACCGTGTTCGGGAATCAGTTGTTTGTAGCTAGTTTGTTATCACCAGCAGATCACCAGCAGATATTATTATCATTTGAATGGCTTTACTGCAGAGCAATTACAATATGCAATGAAATATACGTGCCAATGACATTTGGTGCTGCATGTGGTGAATAAGCTCGCAGTGATTAAAATATTGAATATGAAGTCACTGAAAAATAGATTTGATAATATGTTTGAGATTGCGAATGCTGGATGAACTGTGCCAACGATGGTAAAATCATCTGCTCATATTGAATTAGAATTGAATTTAAGTTTCAAAAGGTAACAAAATATGTTTTCTTTTATTCTTCTGTAATTGTCCTTAAAATATCAAGACAAGTGTTTTGCTTAAATTAAAGTTAATAAAGTGTTAGGCTATTTAACACATTATGAGTAGCTGGTGAAAAATGCCAGCACCATGGTATGACAAGCATCCTTCTTCCAAATCCTTTGTGTGAAATTACAATTACAATTACAATCTCCTTTCATGATCAATATTTACTCAATAGCACAACCTTTCACTTGTGACCAATGAGGAACTATCCTGCGCTTTTCATACATACATTGGTCCACTATTTGCATAGACTTAGCCCTCATGAGCAGCAGAGCATTAACTGGCTTTAGCCTTTTAAATAATTTGCTAACAATCAAGCAAGCAGCATGTCGAGGCGGCCCATAATGGAGGCTCAAGTATCTACTCCAAACAGTAAGGCAGTGAGACAGAAAAAAGACAGCGAGTGAGAGAGAGAGAAATACAAATTTTGCACATTCATCCTGCAAATCTGAATGAATTGATTGCAATTTGCCTTCACAATTAATAGTAACTGACTATTTGTTGGCATAACTAAGCTGTTTAAGAGTTACCACTTATATCACCAAGGGATTGAGTGCAATATATTTTCTACATCTGTAATATTATATAAATATACAGTCAGCTATCCTACCCCAGATGTTTCTTATACTTTTACATCACCGATGAAAGTAAAGTAAAACATTTAAAACATTTTTTGTTTAATTTTGATGATTAGAGTTTACAGCTCATAAGAAGTCAAAAATCCAGTCTCTCAAAACATTCAAACATTTACATTTGCTTTTTAATAAACCACCATCCCTATATTATAAATTCTGGGTATTTCTTGTTCTTTGAAACCACAATAATGGGGAAGACTGCTGACTTGGCAATTGTCCAGAAGACATTCACTGACACCCTCCGCAAAGAGGGTAAGTCACAGAAGGCCATTTCTGAAACAGCTAGTTGATCATAGAGTGCTGTATCAAAGCATATTAAATGCAAGGTTTACTGGAAGGAAGAAATTTGGTTTGGAAAAGGTGCACAAGCAGCAGGGATGACCGCAAGCTTGAGAATACTGTCCAGTAATGCAAGGATTGGACTAAAGCTGGAATCAGTGCATCAAGAATCACCCCCTTAGATGTTTTCAGGAAAAGGGCTACCCAAGTCACTTTTAAAACAGAAATAACGTCAGAAAGGAGGCTAAGGAGGAAAAAAAACACTGATATGGAAACTGATGCTAAGGAGGAAAAAAAACTGATGTGTTGTTCAGTTGTCCAAAGTCCTCGTTTCAGATAAAAGTAATTTTTGAATTTAATTTGGAAATCAAGGTCTTGGAGGAAGTCTGGAGGAAGACTGGAGAGGCACAGAATCCAAGCTGCTTGAAGTCCAGTGTGACATCAGTGATGATTAGGGGTGCCATTATGTGTGCTGATGTTGGTCCACTGTGTCCCCTACCTGGGGCTGTTTCGAACCTGGTTTGTTCAATGGTGTTGCTCTCACCAGGAAGTCCACCGGGGATACCAAATCAGAGCAGTGCTTTCCTTCCTCCAGAAGGGTTTGAAGTGATGACTGCAAATCATAATCCTGTAGATGGTGAGCCTTTGGGAAAGCACAACCTGATCATCAGGTTCCTGAGGGGAGCAAGGAAATGGAATTCGGGTCGCCTAACTCTCATGTTGTCCTGAGATCCTCGCCCAGATATGTTCCCAAGGTTCCCAACACATTTTTCAGGGATCAAGTGGTGAACCTGCAAGCACTGCCCTCGGAGAAGAGATGAACTGTTTGGTGTCTCATCTGCTGTGCCATTTCCCTCTATGGACTAGATATGTACAGTTCCTCACCAGGCAGGATGTGGATTCTGCAGCATCCCTTGAAAAGGCACACTTACCCAGTGTTATCCAGGGATTCCAATTCATTGGCCACCAGTGTGACTCAGAGTGACTGACTGAAAGGAAACATCTCGGTTACGTATGTAACACTTGTTTCCTGAAGGAGGGAATGGAGACACCATGTCTTGTCTCCATGGCCACTGTACCACCACTGAGTGGCCAGTCCCTGGGGATTGGGGAATGTTATATGTAGGGAAAAAATATTTGAAAGTGTAAAGCATTAAAGCATCCAAAAAAAACTTCAGGAGCACACTGGCGCTGTTGTCACACTTGTTGGTGGTTGAGAAGAGACCCCCCACATGATTGTAAAGCACTTTGGGTGTATGGCAATACACAGTAAAAGCGCTATATAAATGCGTCATTCATTAATTTATTAATTCACCAAACCTTTGTGTTCATGGCACTCTGTCATTTATATTGTCTTAATATTGTAGCATCTAACGGCAAGTGACATCATAAAAGACTTTCTTGCAGGGAAGTCAACCATATTTTACTGTAAACAGAAGTAGGCCACAAACACATTAATGCACAAGTTTAGAGTGTCTAATTTCAAATACAAAGCCTTTCAGCGAGAGTGGCCAGGCTATAGATAAAAACACTTTATTGTGATAGCTTGATCTCTGTATTGATGATACATGGTTGATGGTTGTAGAGAGAGTCCCCCAAGGTTGGAAATGAAGAAACCATGAAGTTGTGCCATTACTTTCACTGAGTGGATTTACTGTCAGCAGATACTGTCATATTTAGTCATCATTATACAATAAAAGGTCTTTCTTAGCATTGTGGAGACAGAGAACACAAAACCCTGAATATGCAGAACTGAACTTCATTAGATCAAAGAGACAGACAGCCATTTCCCTTACATAACAATATGTGTTTTCATGTGTGACACTGCAAAATAAGGGGTAAGAAATAGCTAGTGAAAAAATAAGGTAGTGACATCCCTGCTGAAAAATTCATCATTGCTGGTCACCAGCATAAGGAATGTTTTGCATGTTGGGACCATGCTTGTTGCTGGTCCCCAGAATGGTAAGCAGATGTGCTTGTGGACCTTCATAAGGTATGTTTTGCATGCTGGGATCAGCTTGGGATGCAGGTGTGCTGGAGGACCATTTGTTGACTTTTGGGTGATGGTATGAACCCAGAACTCCACAACAAAACTTGTTTGCTGTTTCATAGCATGTGTTTGTAGCCAAAGATCTAAATTGAAAATTAATTGTAATAAATTGTTTAATAAAGAAAGAAAAATATAAAAAACTAAATATATTTTGAATCCATGCTGATTTATGCTGGATTTTTAACCAGTGATATAAAAACAGAGAGAGAGAGAGAGAGAGAGAGAGAGAGAGAGAGAGAAAACATGCTCTGGAAGAAAAAAAAAAAAAAGAAAGATGGTGTGCTGGGTAAAGGCAAAGAGAGATCCAGCTGTCATTGACTTGAAATGAAATGCTGCTCCTTAGAGCAGAGGGGACTGTGACGTGACCCGAATTAGCTCACTACTACCATAGAGGATCAATGACAGGGGTCCAGCAGGCACTGCTCAGACTCAGGGCTTACTAATGAAGGCCAGATCCAAAGTTTGGCTGTGTGATGCTGATGAGACCAGTGCTCTCCCAAACTGCAAGACACGCCCTCCGCAGGGATGTGCCTAGACTCGACCTTGCATGAACCTGCATGTTAGGTACAAACTACAAACACAAACTATTTACAAATTAATTTACAGACAAGTATCCAAATAATGACTACTGGGGTGAGATGGCTCCTGACATGGGAAAGAATGTAAAAATTTATAAGATCTTTTAATCTCAAAACCAAATCCTACAATCTTTTATAATGATGAAGTGATTAAATGGATCATTTTCAAAACTTTTTTTCCCAAAACTTTATACACAAATCCAAGAATGGCACACACAAAAGGAAAAAAAAAATGCCTCACATCTCTTGCTAGCCCTGCATTCAAAACATTAAAACACATCTCAAAAACAAGCATTTCTAAACATTTTTGTGTTAGCAGTTGACAAAATTGAGAAGCCCATAGCTGTTCATCAAATGTGTTGATGCTCCCCTTAAATTAAATTAAATTATTACATTGATAATACATTCAGAATTCTGATCCCTAATGTTTTCTCTTTCCCATAGTGGAGCAAAAGTAAGGCCTGTTTCTCCTCTGATCTTCTAATACTTCTTTCTGCTTCCTGTTTCAAGTAGTCTCTCTGAATAAGCGTGGACTTATGCAAACTATCGTGGATAAGGCAGAATAGAGCTGTGTGCGTATCCAATATAAGAAGCATTACTTCAAAATTATATTATACATTGTAACCTGAATGTAACCCCCTAGCTCCAAAAACATCCACTCAAATATTTTTGGCACTAAGAGAAATGTGGTCAATTACATAAACAACTTGGAACACATAGTGGATTAAACGCAGCTAGAATGGCATAAAGCTGACTTCTTTTTTTTTTACTGCTTTTTACACATTTCTAAAACTGTGCCTTTTTTCCCCCAAATGTTAAGAGAAGAACTACACACTCAAAATGTCCCAAATCTCCTGCAAAATTTATAATTGCATTAAAAATATCACAAACACATCTCAAAAAACACCTTTGCCACAATATTATTTAATACCTAAAGGTCTTTTTTCATAAACTCTACGTACATGTACATTTCTTTACAATACTGAAAGTAATTGGCAGAGAGATGTTGAAATAATAAAACAGAAAGCACGAAAGCAAGATTGAAAGCAAACGTTTGTAAGCATTTGTGGTTGTGAATATAGTATTACACAGTTCAAAAGAATAGAAATACATCAACCATGTGTAGTTGTGATTAGACAAAAGAAAGTAAAGACAATTGTGATAACTGATGTGTGAGCTCTGCTGCAGCTGGCCACATATTTGGATGGGTGGGAAGATGCTTCAGGCAAGGGGTTGAAGGGGAGATTGGGTTGGTGAAATCACCTTGATTCAGTGCAGTGAACCTTTGATGTGCCTGAAGCGGACTTGGCTAGCCCTGAGCAAAGCATATGCCTTAAAACTCAAATCCAGCTTGACGTACTGAAATCATAACCATATGCAAGAATTCCACCTTCAGAAACACTGTGGCTCCACAGAGCTGGTGGACGAAGCATTAGCCAGCGATAACAAAGAGCAGGTTAGATGACGGTGGGAGTCTGAGGAGGAGATGGAGGTAAAGGGATGGGACATAGCAAGAAACGGGGAGGTGATGTCAGGAGGCATGTAGTGCATAAAAGGTTTGGTTAAGGATCAATTCCAAAATTTTTGAACAGAGCTAGACTACCAAAAATGGAAGTTTCTCTGGAGTGATTAGAAGTCAAGTGAGGCAAATTCTTGAGCGAGAAAAAATGAGTGAGGCTGAGAGGTTTGACTGACTGAAAAAATATAAAAATACTTGACTTTTGGAGGTTTGTCTCATGTTCATCTTATGCATTGCAAATTGTATGCATTGTTAACTAAATGTCAGTTAACTATAAAACTTTTTTAAAATAACACTACCATTTTTGAGATATTATTGTGGTATGTATATCTGTAACAAAGTAATATACTATGACTAACATTCTGCTCCACTTTGAACAGCCTTATTTGAAGATTTGTGATTTTTAGTTTTTTTTTGTTTTTCACAATTTTTACTGTGTCCTTTTTAGCACATGCGCTTGAGTGAAATGCACTCATGGCACTGAAGGGCTACTGTGTGATGTGTTTTTGTCTGTGTAATGACTGTCAGGCAGCTTGTGGTTGCTGTTTTCTGGGGTCTGTTACCTCCTCTCTTAATCAAATCATGTCTTTTGGCTAGAGGACATCCTTCATTAAATGTATCAGGAAGGGAGCATATTGTGCCTCACTGAAGCACGATGGGTTGTGCCCCCTACAAATTCCTTTGCGCTATGCAAGATGGGCCAAGCATACTGCACCCAGATGTCAGGTTTATTTGAATAAAATAGGCTCATTGTGTGGACACCCTGGTCTGTCCCTGAGGGAGAAAAGGGGGAGGCTGGGTAAATGAATACTGTGGGGGGTTTTAGCGTTGAAGGAAAGTAGAGAGAAGAGGACGGGGCAAGGAAGGAGTTTGCTTAGCTTAGCACTTACCATCTGGCTCTGCTAGAATCTATGTCAGAGTCAGAGAAACTGCTTCTCATAAAAGAGCTAAAGGAAGCCAGCGGAAGCCGAATGTTCTACAAGGACAAGAACATTACTGGGAATGTCGCTTAGCCTGGGGCGAATCCACAAGTTGGCTGCCATGGCCCCTTCCTCCACTTTCCGTACTCCTCCTCCTCACTCCCTCTTTCCAAAAGAACAAGAGACAGCCCAGACTGATCGGAATTCCATCTGTTGGGGAATGGCCAAGTGACAGCGGAGAAATACAGGCATCTGGTCTCCATTTCTGTCAGGCTGGTGTTCCAGCTTACATCTTACAGCTGGGAGAGGAGAAGGGAAAGAAGAGGGTGCTGGCAAGGGACTAGAAAGAGGGAGTGTGCTGGCACTCTCAGGCTTCTTGTCCATTTTTCACACATCACCCCACATACTAACAGGAGACGTCTAGAAAGATGCACATGCACACATACACACAAGCCCTCTTCTTAAGAGTTATCAGCAGTCACAACTCGGACAACAGATCAGAACAAAAGCAATAGAACAAAGGAGCATGTGAATCCAGCGTGCAAGACTTTGGCAGCCAGCAAATGCTCAAACATGCTTGTGTGTTCTTCTTCCCTTATTTGAGAGTACGCCCCAAAGTATTCTCTACTGATCATATTCACTTTATGGATCATTTAGACTTGAATTTCTACATTAATCTTGCATTGAGCTATGGTACACTTTGTAATGGTATACTTCATAATAGGTCTTTAATTTTAGTACATATTTAAAAATGTGTACTAAATCAAATTTTAATTATAGCCACACAACATTCTAATTAAATCATTTACATATAGATGTTAAACGTTCTTGAATATCAAGGTGAACACATTTAAAATTTTGTGTATGTTTTAATTGTAGTTATCGATTTTACTTATAATCAACACAACATTACACAATCAAAATTTAATGTTGGAAAAGTAAATTTAAGCTAGATTACTGTGTTACAAAATTAAATGGTTGTGTTTGAAAAAGGAAATCAAGATACTTCCTGTTAGATTTGTGTGTGTTGCATAAGAATTGTGTTTTGTAAGTGTTTTATGAAATGAAAGGCTGGTAATTTGTATGGTTTCCAGATGTAATGTGTGATTCTGGTGTTCGAGTGTCAGGTTTTAGAAACTGTGTAAAGATTTTGAAACAAGTAAAGATTTTGTGTGTAAGCAGTTGAAAAAATTGTAATGTTATCTTTATTGCCATGAATATAGTAGTAGATTCACTGTTTTTAGAAGATGTTTGTGCTTTCTGCTTGCTTGCTTGAATAGTTAAAGCAAAGCATATGCCTGTGTATAAAATTATATATTTCAAGACATCCAGTACACAAAGAAGACAGAAGAGATGAAATGTACAATGGTAGAGTATCTGGTGTGCAGTGCAGTAGTGCATTGAGATTCTGCAACAAGGAAATCACATTTTTATGCTTGTGTGAGTGTGTGTCCTTGCATTTGATAACTGCACCAGAGAAAAGTATGACAAGCAATGGGTTTGACTTCAGAGAGAAAGCGTTATTGACTTATTAGTGGTGACAGGTATGTTATCTAAGAGACAGCTCGACAGCAGATGGAAGGAAATTGAGAATGAAAAAGCAGAAGGGGATTATTTATAAACCACAGAGTTTAACAATGACCCAGGAACACTCTGACTCAATAGAGAACAAAACACATCACACTGTACATATGTGAATGCCAGACATAAAATACGCAAAACAATCATCTTCAGCTTACTGCTACTGTAGTCACATGGTGAAATAATAGCCATATATATATATATATATATCATAAGAGAGATAGTAGCAGACATTCTTATATTCACTTTTCAACCAGGGTTTGCCACCTCCAGTAGCTTAATGTTACGTTTATTTAAATTCTAAGGTTCTAAAGTTTCATTAGCTGTGCTGAGTGTGCGGTTGATTCCAGCTGCATGCAACGTCAGAAGCATACACTTATTGCAGTCATGTCAATGACAGTGTTGCAGGAGAAGCGAAATAAGAGTTACTGCTTAAGATCTCTATCTTTGATTGTTCTGGTCCCTAGTGAAATGCATTATGGGTACAGTTCGGAGAAAGGCGCTCATGTGACCTGGGATTGATGAAGTGGAGGAAGGAACAACAGTTGCCAAAAAAATTTAATTAAGGATGTTTGGTTATGTGGGTGATGGGGTCTTAGCTACCGGATTTCAATGTATATTTGTTAATTAACATGTAATGCAAATCTGATTAGGGTTAAGCAAATGCGAGAGCTATATTACAAGTGTTAAAATGTGATTTTATTTAGCAGTTCAGTAAATAAAAGTTAATATTGTTTTATTTTCAACTTTTTTTTTATAGTTTATGTTTAAATACAGAATTGCCTATTTTTGCTCAATTTTACAGATAAAATGAAAATGAGCCTACAATGACAAATGACGCTCTTTCTTTTTGTCAATGTTAAAAATATTGCAGTAAAGTAGTGTTCTCCTTATGTGCTGTATAATAGGGCCTGGACAGTGTAGTGGATGGTTTTGCACATAGTTACATTACAGAGAAATACGCACTGATCTGTATGAATAATAATAATTATAATAATAAATTTACTTAATTTTTTACAGTTCTGCAATTATATTTGCAGAAAGCACATCATTGCTACTATGAGTGGGGTCAATAATGCAAAATAATAACTCTAATGAAAGATCAGTTTCCAAATGCACAAACATAAAATAATTGTATGTTATTATAATCTATATGTTTACATTATGTAATAGCATTTTTTACCTCATGTATTGTGAAAACATTTAATTCTGTCATACCCTCGTATTCTTTGAAACCTTTATGACTTTCTTCTTTTGCACAACATAAAAGAAGATATTTTGAAGGCTGTTGGTAATTAAACTGATTTGGTTTTGGTTATAATTTTTATATTTCAAATTATGATGTTTCTCAAATGATATTCTTTTATGTTACATAGTTTATGTTATAGCCTAAACATTTATTTGTAATACATTTTATGATGAATAAATTTTTTTAAATAGCTACTATTTGTAATGTCTACTTAATATTTTCTCAGTTAACACAAAAACAATCTTTTGTGTGTAATTTTACATCCAAATTTGTGATTAATTTAACTAATTAATTAAAACATTGTGTATTTAATTTGATTAAAAAATCCTACATTATTCATACATAATACACTGATAACATTAAAAGATAACATTAAAATAAATGCTATCTGATCCATTAATAATGTGTCCTAAAGGTACACTCAAACGTACTGTACGCATGCATACATAAACAATCACTTTGTGTCTTTTCACATTATTTTACTTTCTCTCTTCCACACCTCTTTCTTGTCTTTTTTAGCATGAAATATTTATGAGTTTAGAATTAAGATTCTTGCGAACATGCTCCTGCTGGCACCTTCCGTAGGTTGTGACATCATGTGTCAAGACTCTGATTAACAGTGCTCAACACTCTGCCTCTAGATTGACAGACAGGTTGAGAGGAGAGCTAGCAGGTAAATAACAAGAAAACAAGTAAAAAAGAAAAACAGACAGCCTGAGAAGAGAAGAGAAGTTGAACACAAATTTATTAAATACAAATTTAATTAAATAAACTAAGAACAAGCTGTTCTTCATAAATACAACATAATATTTCCCCTACACACCAGTTTTCTCTGAAAGTTCTTAAATCTCCAACCAAATCATAGAAAGCAAATTAAATTTTGCAATTAAACCCTTCAACATTTTCACTGAGTCTACTCCACCCATACCCAGCATTTTATTCTTTCTGGTCTTCTATATTGTCAATTTTACCATACCTATAACATAATTTAAAAGACAAAACGTTGTCTTTTTTTTCACATTCTGTACTTTTACATCATAAAAACACATTCTAAAAAACTTTCACCAAAACATCTAAACCATCCATTTAAAACTTTAAAAAGCTCTTCCAGTCGTTTACAATTTAAAAACAAGTGTTTCACAGTCTCTTCTTCACAACAAAGCTCACACCTTTCCCTTACCACTGGATTAAGGTGAGCCACATGTCTATTTGTAGCTATTGCACTGTAAATAAGTCACCACTGAAAATCTCCGGACCTCTTCTCTAGTGGAAACTTACAAAGGGAGCTCCACTGATCTCTCAAGGGGGAATCTTGAAAAATGTAAAGTTTCTGAGGTAAAACATCAGTCTGTTAATTCAGACCTTCTCTTTGTAGAACTTCTCTGTAATACCCAGCAAAAAAGAACATATTTCGTCCCAAAAAAACAATTAGCCAGACATGAAGAACATTATCTCTTCCACAGACTTTGATCCATCTGGATTGACCAAGTTCTTTAACTTTGTACAGTTTTTTCTCACCATACTATCCTGCACACTTGTTGAAGACATCGGTTTTCCATGGACTACTGGATTGTAAAAGAGAGGCTCCTCTAACACCCAGTATTTAGGAATATCAAAGTCTCTTTTAACTTTGACAGTTTTTGCCCATGCTTGTAAAACAGATTTATAAAAAGATGTTATCTCTGTTAAATCCATGTCTTGAATTTGTATCCAGAAAAGATGAAAATCATAGTTCAACCATTCTACTCTTCACTAGAAGAAGAGTGCCCTACAGGTCCATACCTAGACTTTTCGACACTAACATTTTTGGGCTGAAAGCAGTCTGAAGGCTTGAATTCTGTCAATCAATCAATCCTTGACCTCCTTCACAAGGAAGCAAATAAAGTTGTGCAGCACGAATTCAGTGTTTACCATTCCAGAAGAAGTCTTTTTGTATAGAGTTCATCAATTCTTCTGGTGGTTCAACCAACATTAGTCTATGCCACAGAGTGGACGCAATCAAATTGTTAATGACCAAAACTCTCCCCTTGTAAGACATTTGTGGCAATGGCCATCGCCATCTAGACAATCGGCCTCCACCTTCTCCAGCAGTCCCTCCCATTTTTTCCCTGAAACCTAGAAGAGCCCAAAAAAGCAATCAAAACTTTCAAACTCCCGGTAAATCTGGAAAACTTATTTATCCATTGACCTACTAAATATCCTTTACTCTTACTCAAGTTTACTTTTGCAGTGGATGCCTTTTCATACAACTGTATATTTTTGTAAGATAAATGACATCATCTTGACCATTTCTAAAAAACTGTTATATCATCAGCATAAGCAGATAACACTATTTTTTCACAATCAAAAACCTTTGGTATCAAAAACCTTTTAAGGCCTCTTCTTATTGTTCTTAAAGGGATAGTTCACCCAAAAATTTTATGTTTATTTGCTTACCCCCAGGGCATCCAAGATGTAGGTGACTTTGT
>JAUMHQ010000162.1:16514-33479 GCA_032361165.1 Enteromius paludinosus | reverse complement strand
TCTCAAATATAATAGGTAGCACACAAATTCTGAATGCCTTTGACAGATCTCAAATGAGCCATTTTAATGTAGATTAATCTAGATTAATTTCAATTTCTATCAATTTCTAGATTAAAAAAATTTATCTATGCCCACCCCTACTTTAACTTTTCACTTTTCACAACAATCTCCTAATTTTATCCTCAGTGTACATAGAGAAATAGATAATAAACTAAAATCAACATCAATTAATTGCTACAACGCTAATTGTTTATGACTTACTATAAACAAATATGATAGGCTTACCAGTCTGTTTTAACTGTGCTTTTTTTAATGCATTGTTTTTCATTTTCCCTTTTTTCTACACTCCATAGTCCTTCTTCTATTTATTTTGGTTAAGTGACAAAAAACTACATAACCAAAATGTTGAAAGTTGAAATTTACATTATTATTGTTATCATTATTATTCAGAAGCTTCTGATTATTTATAATGTTTTATTACAAAAGATTAGGATGATCAGGATGTTACAACAGCAACAAGTGCAACAGCATGTCACATGAGTAGTGTTTGTGTGTGTTTGTGTGTGTGTATCTCATACGTAGTTAGGTAGCACAGAGATTTGCTTATTTAATCATTATTCTGTTGGGGGTTTTAAAATTTTAAATGTAAATAGAACCTTGAAAAAGCTGAACAAATTACTCTGAATTAATCATTTAAACATAATTGCTGTTGCTGTGACATCAGTTTACAAGCCAGGCTGACTTATGGACATTTGGTCTAAACATGTATGATTCATTTAGGATTGAAGCCTATTGTATCACAGTTGTTTATTACGAGAGAGAGAGAGAGAGAGAGAGAGAGAGAGATCAACAATGCAAAAACAATAAGGAGAATGGACTCATCAAATGTGGGGGCTGACAACTTATTAAATTGTTAATGTTGTTTAATAAAATAACAAAGACAAGCTTAATAAGAATGTAAGTTTACATATCAGCAGTGTCAGTATTGCACTCTTCATATTATATATGCATTAATGAAAAAAGCTATAAACACTAGAAACTACAGATTACATATCATGTTCTTTTAGGGTACTAACGCACAACAACATAGAACATTATGTACAGTATCCCAAACTATTCTATGGTTATGAGCCTGAACCTGTAGCTGAGATCCTAATGTATTATTCCAGTCATCTCTATTGATTTCTGTGTCGGTTACATTTACACAATACACACATGCCTCACAGACCAACTGTACTGTCATCAGGTTGTTGGCAAACAATAAAAGCATCTTGTCCTATCTACCACCCACAAGATTTGATCTTATTTAAAGTTTAGCTTTAGTTTAGGTCATCAATATTCTGCCTTAAATATACAGGCAAGGCAGGAATAAATGTAGACAGGCACCATGATAGACATTATTGGGCTTTCTAAATAAGACTTTTTAAATGCAAAAAAAAAAAAAAAAAGATTTCATTGGCATGTAACGGATGCCAATGAACAGACTCCAAGGCCTATTAGATTGAACCCTGCGGTGGCAGAGCTTGGTGTTCAGCTCGAACCCTGCATGCCCCCCAGCAGAGGAAGGCACGGAACGAAGGCGAAGAATGGGAGGTGGAGGGATGCGTAAACGAGATATGGAAGGGAAGGAAATGGCCTTATTTAAGGTGGAGGTGATTTAACTTGATTGGTCAGGCAAAATGAGTTGATTGAGGAGAACGCAGATCCAGTAATGGCTAATCATTCGTGCCTGATCCTCCCGAAATTTGTTTATAACATCACTTGATGAAACAGTAAGAATCAATGTTAATTTAGAATACTACAGAGATCACATTAGGCAAGACTGATCCTCCCTTCCCTTATTCCCCAATTTTTTTACAGTGCATTTCGGCTAGGTATACATCCGCGCTAAAATATCAAGGTGAAAGTCATCATAGCTTGCGTAGTATAGACCCAGCTCCCAATCCAACTTTGTGAATGGATTAACAGCGATATTTTTTTTATCGTGCGATAACGCAGCACGTTAACGCCGATAACGGCCCACCACTTATATATTATATATTATATATATATATATATATATACAGTATATAGAAACATATGATTATTAATGAGATGAAAAATAAACCCTGAGCATATTTATGGCCTGTAGAGCCTTTTTGACTATAGTAGGGATGTGCATCTCCATAACTGAGGCCGATGGAATGCGCATCTCGATGCAAAGCCAACGATACGATACATGAAAGATACATGAAGCAGCTAGCAATGCGATGCGATACACCCCTGTTACGATTCATTTCAACACGATTCGATGCAGTATGATGCAATGAAACAAATATGCATGAATACAGGTATTGGGAGCCCTCGTTCTCTGTAACGCTGTAAGGCCAAATGTCTTTACAGATAAAAAAGGCAATTGCGTCAGTTATTGTCTTGGAACGAGCAGTTCACACCATATGAAAAAATAAAAATGCACAAAATCACATAATTTATATGAGATTTTGCCCAAACTTCAAATGCCTGTTAAATGAATAAAACTAGAGGCATTTGTTAGTTTTAAGATTAGTTTTTCAATTCAATTATTAAATCCAAATACACTTTATTGTTGGAATTCTTTCCAAAATTTGTCTTTGGATCTCAAAGCTTAACCTATTCAATCAAGCATCTGCATGTAAGCCTTCTGTTGCATGGCAAAATGTAATATTTCTTTTACAAAATGTGAGAAGGGTCAGACATGTTTATTCCAGACAGACTCTGCTATTTTTTCATATACACATATTAATAACTTTGCTCAAGATTATTGTGTAAACTATAATATAGACAGTCACATAACAAAGTATGCTGGCAATGACATTGCCAAATCAAAGCACACAGTGATCAGAGAAGAACGCTGGAAAATACGACAGAAATAAGATGCTTCTCTGTAGACTACTGCAGTACAAGCCACGGTTCTCCTGCTCTGCATACGCACCGCTTCTGCGCTGCTTACAATACGCCCTGCTGACGCGTGCAGTTTGAAGCTGGCGGCATAAGGCAGCTTCGATTAAAAAAAGTTTTGATCGTTTGCTCACCTGGCGTTCCGCTAACTGTAGCAGGTTCAACTGAATCCGAGTGAGAGGAGCAGGAGGAGTCTCCAAACGCACACCGTATCAGCACTTCAAGTGTCATATTTTACAAATTCCACTTTCTGAAGAATGAAAGTATAGTATGTCTATTTATAATTATAAAAAAAAGAAATTGGGTTTTACCGATGCAGATACGATAGAAACGATGCATCGTGATACAAATGCCAATTTGTATCCGATGCACACATTTTAAACCGATACATCGCATCGTTAACTTTTTAAGACGATTCACCGAGCCAATCGGGGAATCTTCCCATCCCTAGACTATAATATGACCAAGGTTGTTCTAGTCAGCGAGTTTGTTCTATCAACTCTAATCATTCTGCTTTGCTATTCACAAAAGTGCAGACATGTCCAGCTAAACATGAAGGACATCAGTCAGAGTGTAGGTAGCGTAGAGTGGACACTGAACGGAAGAGAGAGACAAAGAGAAGTCCAGGGTGATTGTTTCTTGGACCACTGAGGACCATGTGAACTCCTCTCAAAGACTCAGCTGACAGAGATCAAACCAGTGACAGCCTACTGCAGTATCCAGAGACATAACTGTGTTCAAAGTGCTGGAGAAAGGGGCACAGGGAGGGGGGTATGCGGCCGCCTCAGGAGGACAAGGGAGGGAGGTGAGCCGCTTCTGCCAGCGACTGATCTTCTTTTTCTCTCTCGTTGTCTCTGTGCTGTCACACGTTGATTGATCCAGGTGTTTTATAGCTATCTGGAGGCACAGAGCATTCAGACAAAGAGAGGCCTCTGTCAATCCTTTTGATTGGGGCTGCACATTCCTGAGCCAGATGGTGGACAGGCCTTCTTTGGACAACGCCAATCCACATACCTCTCTCCAGCACTCAGGAGAGCTTGCTGTACGTGTGTGCACTTCCTTTCATTGTAGGTCAACGTTAACATGTATTCAAAATGCTACAGATAAAAAAGATACCCTGTTATTACCCTTTAGAAATATTTTTCACGTAAAAAAAAAAACAAACAACAACAAAAAATGTTTAGAAGCCTGTGAAAAACACGTGAAAGCAATATGAATGGCAATGTTAACAAAACCACTTTATAAAAATTTTCAATTTGTTTACGTAAATAATTATCATAAAAGAGTGTAACATTATATCAGTGATATAAAATATCAATGTTAAAAAATACACACACACACACCTGTCAGTTTTTGTGATTTATGGGGACTCTAAATAGGCATAATGATTTTTGAACAGTATAAACTGCATGTGGTATTGTCCTACTGACCCTACACCTAACCCTACCCCTTAAAGGAAACTATATGCATTTTTAGATTTTCAAAAAAACACCATTTAGTATATTTTATAAGCCTTTTGAATTACGGGGACACTGGAGATGTCCTCATAAATCACCTTTATATTGTAATACCTATATTATACCCATGTCATTATACAAATGTGTGTCCTCATAAACATGCACACACACACACACACACACACACATAAAGACACACATCAGTGTTTGGTACATTTACATGAGTGTCATTTATATTCTGTCATTTCCTCTGATTTTAGAGATTACTCAAGGGTAAGGTTAGGTTTAGGTGTAAAGATATGTTTAACACTAAATTTTATGATTAAAATATTTCAGGCTCAGCGAAATATGATGACCGAGGAACACATCTAACTCAGCAAAACCATGTCACACACACAGTAATAACTAACATTAATTAATTTTT
Organism: Enteromius paludinosus; assembly: GCA_032361165.1. Lineage (NCBI taxonomy): Eukaryota > Metazoa > Chordata > Actinopteri > Cypriniformes > Cyprinidae > Enteromius > Enteromius paludinosus. The sequence goes on along the minus strand of JAUMHQ010000162.1, from coordinate 28,682 downwards.
AATATTTTAAGTGAGACATTTGGCCTGTAGTTGGCCAAGCTTTACAAGCCTTTTAAGAGTGGTTGTCTCTTCATGATGTGTCACTTTAGTTCACTGTAACATGATTATAGTTTTTTGCATAATTTTATAAATACCTGAAATGCTTCCTGGTGAGGTAAACTTCTATTTAATGAAATATTCAGCCTTATTATATTTATGCTGTATATTTATTATCCATAAATTATAATTAATAATAACAATATAGTTGTAGTATCATATAAAAGAATACATTAGTTTTACATAAATTCATCTATGGGTCAAAGTACATCCAGGGGTCACATGTACTTTGTGCCAACAAGCCTAAACACGTGTGTGTATGTGTGTGTGTGTGTGTGTGTGTGTGTTAATGCACTTTGTTTTTGTATCTTAAAAATGCAGCTGTAAAGTGTTTAAATGCTCAGAGAAGAGATAACTGTGGACTTACAAAAAAAGCATAAAATGCTGTTAAAATCAAGAGCTAAATAATGCAGTTAAGTATTTAACTGAATAAAATATTAAAACTTGTTTTTAGATAATATAGATAAAAAATATACTTAGATTAAAAAAAATTCCTTGTTTGTATTTTGTTTATACTTAAAACAGGTGAAAAGAATCACTAATATGAATTAAATAATTTGATAAATGAGACATAATGTATCTTCATTATCAGTTTTGCATGATCATTCAATGGGAAGTCATGTGGCAGATTTTCCAGACAGGGCAAATTAGCGTTAGAGCACAATCCCCTATAAGTGCTAATGGGAGTGGGAAGTTCTGCATGTGATCTACTGAAAATGTGCAAATTAAAGAACACAGATACACAGTCAGGCCCTCAAAACTGACACACATTCGGGAGCAGCTCTCAGTTCCTCTCTAAATATAAGCCCCCTGCCCTTTGTTCATTTACTGTATCTTTTTTTTTTCTTCCAAATATTTTTTTTTCATCATTCCAATATACTGTACCACCTGTAAGTAATTATACAAATGGCACAATAGAAAGCCAAACAATAAATCAGAGTTTACTGAGTTGATCTATTTACACAAATCCCCATGTGTATTACACATCTGAAATCACACATTTGAGATTTCAGACATCAAAAAGATGTATTTCAATCCTCAAAGACAATCCTCAGTTATTTTAAAGACAGAAACATTTAGTAATTCTTTAAGACTCTATAAGTCTGTAAACATATTTTGCCCTCCAAATACCAGAAAGAAAAATTTTTCTTGTTAAACCTTTTTGATCAGGTTCTCAACTGCTGATCAAAAACTAACACCAAGTGCAGAACAGGTTCCAAGCTTTGTCTTCACTTTTCCCTTTTGACACATGACATAGCATTCTGTTACTCTTATCAGTCTTCCGTTGATAAAGACTAATTCCCAGCAGGCTTTGCCACCTGCACTGATTACCCCACAAAATATTGCATGTGATGTCAACCAACACTAGAGTATACTGGACAATGAACAAAAGACTAATATAACACACACACGGTCAGTATTGCAAACACAGACACTCTATAATTGTGTAAAACAAACTTCAACAACCGACATAAAAAAGCAACCGCATAATGTTTTTCTGTATAAATGTGGAGATCCTCACACCACCACAGCAGTAGCATTAGTCAGAGCACAAGCATTTTGCTCCCAGGTTGACCCCAGAAGGAGGGGACAGCTCCATATTGACTAAACAGGACCAGCGAGGATGTGTAGACATAAAGATAAGACCTCTGGGTATTCTAAAATGTATTATGATCTTTCTTATATACATTCTTTAAAAAATAAATGAATAAATAATATATATATATATATATATATAATCTCTTTAATTCTATTTAATCTCTTTAAATTCACAGTTGAATAAACTGTAGTTTAGTATAAGCCAAATGAAGAAAAATGTGTTTTCTTCATTCAAACATTTGGAATCTATAAGAGTTCATGTCAAAAAGTAGTCGGTTATATTTGCAGTTTGTAAAGCCCCTTATTCTGCATGTGTGTGTATATGTGCATTACCTGGGTCTGCATGATACAATGCCAACAGCTGCCCCTCTGAAAAATGTATTGTTCCTCTAAGACTGGTTTTCTTCATTAGCATAAAGTGCATCAAATTGTTACGGGAAGTGAATGAGAAGTGCAGAGTAGAGAGAGAAGGAAAATACAGATAGAGACTCATCCTGGTCTCATTTACACTCCTACATGACCACAGAGACAACTGTGAGACTGTCCCTCCCACTCCACCATGCCCTGGCTGTCTAGATATATACTGGAATGTTTGTATGTGTGTGCAGGAATACAGAGAGGGAGACTCATTGAAAGTCCATCACACTCTCTTTATCAGGCCAAACAAAGTTCAGAGATATAGAGGGGCGAAAAGGAGATGAGACCATCTGCTTGTCACAAGTCATTCTCTGCAAGAATGCTTTTCCGACCAGGAGTTCTAAATTGCTTATATATACTACTTCTTATTTGCAATGCATTTACCAGCCCGGTCGCACAAGTTTTTTTCGTGGTGCGGGAACGATTCTTACTCGACTTTCGTGAATCCACCACGAATTGACGCATCCAATGGAATCAGAGATTTTCGTTCGTGCTGGAGTTACGAAAATAACGTAATATTCGTGACCCTGACACGAATCAATAGATTTTATGTGTATTTCGTGATATTGTCACGACCTACCGTGCGACTGGGTTGGCATTTACACATTTCTTATGTGTTAGACGTTTCATGCATAACTAGAAGATTGTATGCACAGAACGAGATTGCTAGTGTTTGAAAAGCATGCATATTTTGTTAAGTTTCAATACATGTGGTGTAAATCTTCTTTTTTATTTAAAACATTTTTTAAGGATCAATGATTTTTTGGGCTAATTTTGACATTGTCCAACCCAGTGGAACTGTTCTTCAAGAGTCAAGGCTATAGATAGGTTTTTGCACATATGCATCAGGGAACGTTTGCCGAGGATTTGATTGCCATCCTGCAATCGACCCAACAAAATTACCACCCAACTCCCTGGATCCTACAATGGTCAACTTCATTCGACTAAGATGGCCCAATGCAATTATACAGCTATTGACGGATGTTTGTACATCTTCTAGGCTGTGCAGTATTAAGTCATTAGCACTACAAATTGTGGCAGACCTTTTATTGCCACACAGTCATGAGAACAAGCAGTGGCCCAGATTTAACGAGTCACATATCTCCCCCACCAACCCAGCATCAACCCCAGCCTACACCCTCCTCCAATCTGCATCCCATATTTATAATTTTACCACATCCTAACAATAACACGACTAGAACTGGTGCAAAACACACGTCCAAGGATAATGAAACACACGCGTTACCACAGAAGTCGGTAAGTACAACCAGCTGTGACAGTCTCCTCTGAGAGCGAACAAGAGAACAGGAGAAAAAGAGAGCAAGAAAGACTGAGACCGTGAGAGAAGGTAAGAAAGTCAGACACATGTGAATGCAGCTGTACTCAGGGGGAAACCACATGCTCTATGTTTCCAGCTGCCTTCTCAGTGGCTCTTTCTTTCTCGGGCCCCTGTCCCTCTCCAGTCTCTTTTGGCCATCTTTGTTTTGACAGGGCTCTACAGTTCCAAAAACCTCTCTCAGATGTGCTGAGGTAAGGGAAAAATAAAACAAACTTGTTTTTTTTTTTTCTTGTGTGCACACATATATAGCTCAGCGCATTCACAATATCTTATTTTGTGCGCACATAAGTGAATTACCACAAGCAGTAATTAGGCTCCACTCTCTCCTTATTTATGTGTTTACTTATAGCTCTTAAAAACCTTGGAAGAAGAAATTTCTCTTGTTGAAAAGGTTTCACTAAGCTACAATGATTTGGGGAAGGACACATTCTTTTGACGCTGTGGGTCTGCCTCAAATCCAAGACCTCAGCATGTGCTGAATTTTGAGAATACCTCAACATGTGTTACCTCTTTGTAATATTTACCTTGTAGGGCAATATGAAGTGGATAGCACAGCCAAATGCTGCTTTCACTGCTTTTAATGGGAGCCTCTCGCCCTCGTTAAAAACAAATATTAACTGAGAAACTTAAAAACGGCATACAAAACCGTTTCGTCAAGTCATATTAAAATAAACAATAAATTGTCCCTCAACACCATCTGCTGGCTTCCGGCATCAAGTTCCTGCTCCTCGAGATTGTTTACTTGTTACATTTGTTTCTAACACATCCGCGTGATCTCCTGCTAATTGCAACTTGCTTCATCTAATTATCTATTTTATCATAATCTTACTCTAAGCACATGTGTAGTTTATAAGCTGCAAGCAAATATTCAAACTAGTAAATACATTTATCTGCAACATAACTGTGTCAGGTCTAGGTGTACAATATTCGCTATAATGCAATTTAAAACACCCGGTCAAGATAAAATTGCAATAAAAAAAAGAGAAAAAAAAGTCTAATGATTATAGGGTTTTTATTTTATGGGGGACGAAAGAGAAAAAATGACTTGAAGGTGTAAATATCTGTGGTGTCTAGAAGTCTGTTTTCTCTCTCTCTCTCTCTCTCTCTCTCTCTCTCTCTCTCTCTCTCAGTTTTATCCATTCATGTTTTTTGCATGATTATCGTGTTTGTGCCATCCCCATGTGGAGACTTTGCATAGACATTTGAATAATGAAGGGAAGTCATTTAACTATTCTCCAGGTATTAAAAACCAATGTTTTTTACACGATGCAGCAACATTAGGCATGTTAATTGGGCTCTTTGGACTTACCCAAAAAAGGGACTAAATTAATTACTCATGTCGACAAAATGTCAGAAACATGGAGTGGAAAATAATAACCCAAGGTCTCATTTGCATTGATAACATTTCTAATTTTGGAACTTTTATATGTGAGTGGACTTTAACAACGTTTATTGAACAAATAACATTTCTAAGATAATGTTTACAATGATTAGTGTGCTGTGCACATCATGTACACACGCAAAAACAAAAACTACACAGACAGCAGTTTTGTAGCATGCTTTCACTGCAATATGTTCAACCTCAAAAGGTTCCCTTAACATATTAAAGATAACATCTATTTATTATTTATGGAGAATGAGCCATGTTTGTCACTTTTGTGCTTCCTTCTCAGTAACAGTGCTGTCATTGTAATAGAACATTCTAGATGTTGAAATAGAGTCGTACTTTTGTACTTTTATCAAGCTTTCAGGTAAATATAACTGGGTCTCTTATGGGGTTTTTCTTTAGTTATTCCTTTGTCCACTGGAAGTGGTGTGATGAGAGCATACAGCTGGTTAATTTTTTAACCTCATTGAGAAAACTGCTATACATTATGCTGTTTTCCCCAGCTACTGTATATGTAGACATGGACCTTTTCTTTTTTAGTATTGACATAACAGAGAGAGACAGGAAGGGACTGCTGATATCAGGTTTCAGACATTCCCTTGAAGTGGAAATGAGGTCTTGTCTCTTAACGAGTCTTTTCTTACAAAGTCAGCAAACCCTCATGCCCACACACAGATAGAAACTAACACAATCACTGTCATTGTAGGTATATAGACAGACTGTGATGGTAAATTGGTGGATGTACAAAGACTGAAAGTCTTCTGACAGAAGCAGATGAAACAGAGCTAATCACACTGGATGACTTCGATCCTAGCTCATGTACTGGTGAATGCCTATTCTGTATATATATATATATACATACAGAGAGAAAGAGAGAGAGAGAGGGTATACCTACTATTTATTATATATATATATATATTATAATTAGTGTATATGTATATATGTATATATTATATAAATATTTTGTTTTGTCTTCATAAGATATCTGTACATGACTTGCAGAGAAGTCTAACAGAGAGTGCTATCTGTAAGATGATGCTGTATGAATGTGCCTGTTATACGTTTCTTTTATTGCTTCTTTTTTTTCATGTCACACATTGCACAAAATTGCTTCATGTCACACATTGTTGATATGTGCTTCATTAGGATTTCTGCAAGAAGTCATTGGACAATTAGGGCATCTTTGCCTCATGGTAGTACAGGGCTATGTAGGGCCAGTATGTGCATGTGCTGATGGGGCACCTGAGGGAGAGGCCACAGTGACAGCTGTAACATGCAGAATGATCAGCATCAGCTCCCATTTCAGACTAATTAGACTAGCAGCTCTGCTCAGAATGGCCCCAGTAATTAATTAGACAGGCAGTGAAGCTGAAATTTTTAATCAAGAATCTGTATTTTTAAAAAGACAGAAAAATGATAATCATTGCTTGTAATACACCTGACAGTAATCCTGTGTGTTTTGATTACCACTGCAAAAAGCCTGTATTTCATACATTAAATTATTTTGAAACAAAAAAAAAACCTTTTAGATTTTAATCTTAACGCAAACTCCAGTTTGAGAGGAACTACAAAAAAGTATTTGAAATCAGAATAATAACATTTAATATGACTATTATAACCAAAAATAATTTAATGTATGTTCAAATTTGTGTTTACATCACTGATTTGAGTATAAACTATAAGTATAAACTGCCAAACATTTTGTGTGTGCATGTCTGAAAAAGTTTTGCACATCTTTACATTTTTAGATTAAGGAATGCCTAGAGGAATGTCCGTCAAACCAAAAAACTAAAACATAAATGCTTGGAACATTTCTGTTATAATCAAACATTATATTAATATTATAATCTCCCTCAAAATCTGAATTTTGCTGAAATATTTTTTGTAAAAATAAATAAATAAACAAATAAAAACACAGATTTTTTTCATTATTATTATTATTATTTAAAGCTTATTTTTCTTATTCAATAAATATTAGAGTAGTAATAATACAAGTGTTAAATTTAATTTACAAAGACCCTTGCATTGATATTGATCATGTATTTTTTTTGGTCCCGATGAGTGTTTGCAGGAAGCCACTTGTTATACAAAGCATATTTTTTATGCATATTTAGTTTTGTGGTGAATGCTTGCAAAATGTCACCAATGTCATATAATTATGTAAGCAAGTACATAAACTGCTCTTTAACTTTCTGTAGAAGTATTCCCAATCAGCTAGAAGACTTCAAGTTTGGGTTTTACTGGTTCACAGTATACTAGTAACACAGCATAATTAATATTTTTTGTTTATTATTTACAAAGACTTCATTATTATTGTCGATCCTTAATATATGGAACACCATAACGTAAAATACTGGTCAAGTGGCAAAACAGATAAGGCATATTGAGAATACAATTTTTATTCTGATTGTAATATTAGGTTAAAATACTGTAATGAAAGCAAGGCAGAAACTTGAGTCACCTAGACATAATTTTAAGCTGCAAACACCTGGAGATAAATGTATATGTGCAGACAATACATCTGACACCCTTTGAAGACACTTACACAATGTCCTGTTAGTGAAAGCACCAATTGCTGCAGAAGCATGAAATTCTATGGAAGATTCAATTGCATGAGTGTGAGGGCAGGACATGCTACAGGACGACTTGTCCCAGCTCAGCCTGTCTATCATAAAATAAATCAGCATGCCTTGCCTATTTTTAATCGCTGTTCTTTTCTTTTCTTCCCTTTTTTTTCTTCTTTGATACAAGACAAAAATACTAGTGTGTTACACCAGAGAAACTGCATCTATGTAGTACAGTTTATCTGCCTAGAAAAAAAAACCAAGACACTGCTATAGTCAGGCAAGAGGAAGATTCAGCTGAGATGGAAAGAGTGTTTATGTTTAGAGCAGTGCTCCACTGACTTCAGTATTTCTTGAGGTTTTTTTTTTTTCTTAAGGCTTTTAAGCCTGTACCACAGCCTAATAATCTGTTCTAAGTGGAACTTAGAGTTCTGGTCTACAGAGACACAGTAGCTCTGTTGTGGAATCATTAGTGTGTGAAGTGCACTCATTTAAAGACAAATGGTGGGGCAGGAACCATGCAGATGACCCATTTCTGTCTGCCACCCAGCCCATGTCTTCCAGCCCGCTGGAGTGTACTTTGCCAACATGCAATGACTTGCCTTCCTTCCAGTCCCCAGGGCAAGCATCAGTGTCACAGACACCAGTACTTCTACTGCTTAACAAATTTATCAATGTGTGAAATAGTTTAGGCAGCTGGTGACATGCATTTACTGTAGCATATCATGCATAATTCAGACCAACAGGACCAAGCTCTAGAGCTAAGTGCAAATTGAGATAGCACATCTATGTCAATGTTGGTAAACAAGGTCAGTGACAAGGTTGGGATGACAGCACTGCTTTCACACATGAACTGTTTGAAATACATTTTTAATGTCTCATCTCTATTCTATGGCACTGTTTTCTATTTTGAAGCTACACATATTTACAAATTGGTTATGTATCGTTTTTGAAGGAAAATAATTCGGCTGTTTTCTAATCTGAAATACATAACTTTACATTTTTAAGGTGCAATTATAGTTAATAGCAATTCTAAAAATGGTCTTTGGGTTTTGTAATTAGATTAACATAACATTTGAGCGTGATTCTGTATCTCTCCATATAACCCTTGAACCCTTACTCAGCAGTCAAGTATTCTAACTTGTTGTGAATTTGAAACTTATGTGCAGCACTTTTTTACATTTAGCTGGCTTTTATTCATTCCTATAGTACTAGCAGTACCAGTAGTCTTTGATTTTATACATATAGCAGCTACCATGTGTGGATGTGTAAAGTTTGTTTACTAACTGCTGCTGTTTTAAATATGAATTGTTTGTTTATCTTTTGTTTTGTTTCTTTTGGTCTTTGTTTCACCTAGATTCATTATTACTGTATTTTCATTCATCGCTGGTGATTCATGCTGGTAAGCAGCTGGCTGTTGCATTGCACCGGTCTGCCGTAAGCTCTCTCCCATGGAGTGTCTGTGTGTCAAGTGGTCGCATTCAGTACTGATGTCCCACTGTTTGATTTATCCTTGTTCTGTGGTGTGGGAGCTATGGGTAGTCAAAATTTTGTTTCATCATTCAAGCAAGGACAGTTGAGCATTTTGGCTATGAGGTTGACTACATTGTATGTCACATTATGCACATTTGTGTGTTTTTGCCACTAACTGCCACTTTATGAGACCAATAATAATAATTGGTCATTTATTATTATTGTACATGACAGTGTGCTGTAGCCCTGCTCCACGTAGAAGACTTTTTGTTCATTTTATTTTTACAAGTACTTGATAACATAAATCTAACCCTAAATCAAACCCTCATATTAACTCTTATATAGTAAGTATGTGTAGTTAATTAATATTACTCAGTACTTAAATGTATAATTACACTTTAAAAAGGACGCCGTAAAATAATGTTCATTTCCAGATATGTAAAACTTGCTTAATTATCAGATCATTACTAAACTCAGGGAACTCTAGTATAAAACTCCAGCTGACTCCAGTAATGCACTATTAGTACTACAGACAGAAGGAAAGCTGGACATGAGGAAATCGTGAAGTAACAGGAACTCATTCCTATGATGTCAAGAAACTTGAATGACATGAACACATGTGTGGAACAACAGACAGTAAGGTTTAATGGAAAAACACTTCCATTTGGTGACCAAAGAATTACAAAGAGGAGGAGCAGAAGATCAAGAACCAGACTATATAATGCTGAAAAAGATGAAACCATCACTGCAGAGCAAGAGGCAATTAAATTACTTCTGCGACTTGTGAAGCATTGGAAAAATGCAATGACCCACAATAAACAGAGAGACATATTCTTATCAGCGGTTGTCATTCACCAAAAGACCAGTAGTAGTTGTAAAACTGTATAAGGTTGCAATTTTAGAAAACGAGAGGAGGGTAGTAGTGGTGGAGATATTAGAAGGAAACATTTTAGGTGCAGTGACTGTTGTACAATTTAAGGCCATTGTGCAATTTAAGGCTTTAAGTACAATCTGAAGGGAGCGTTTGAAAAAAAAAAATGGTTGCCATTTTTGCTGTGCCGAAATCACTGGAGTAATGCCTGATTATAATTAATATTATCACAGTGATAATAACAGTACGGAAAGTTCTGAAGAAAGAGTTTGTGTCTCCTTGTTGGGTCTATAGGACGGGCTGCAGATGACAGGGATGTGTCTTATTCAGCATCACATTCCCACATGAATCATTTCTGTACTACATCCTCTACCACCTAACCTAGCTCTCCCTCATACACCTCTCATTCATCCATTTTATTCTCTTGTCCTGTCCATCTCAGAGTTACAGACCAGATTTGAGTCTCTAGAGGAAAATCTAAGTCAAGCTATTGTCATTTCAAGCACTGTGATAACTAGACTCAAGGCTGCCCATGAAGAGCTCAGGGGAACTGGATAGCTTGGACTGTTCTCTCTCTCTCTCTCTCTCTCTCTCTCTCTCTCTCTCTCTCTTTTTCCTTTTCTTCATTATTTCTTCCTCTGCTGTGAGATGAGCCCACGTTCTTTGCCATAAAGCAGAGCTGTGTTGTTGTCTTGACTACATTGCTCTGAGCTTCAGTCAGGCTGCTGGGAATTGGGGAATAGTTGTCTTGGCTGTTCCAAGGTCAGGCCTCTCCACATGACAGTTACTGGCTTCCTACAAGCAGGGAAATCAATACTTTCGGACTGTGGCTGTGCCCTCAGTGTACAACAACACCATTCCTTGACATCTGGCATGTCTCCAGCCAATGTCAGGCCCTCAAAACTCTATCTGACACACATTCAGGAGCTCTCTCTCTCTTCCTTCCTCTTTGCCTATTATCTTTGACTCAAGTCTCACATCCTTTTTTTTTTTTATTTGTGTTACACTTGCTATGTTTACATGCGACCTAATAATACATTTGTAATTAGTCTGATGGTTCAGTTGGACAGAACTTCTGCTTATCCAACTTAGCTTGATCTAGAATTAAATTGGATTGAAAGTGGTGGTGTAGACCTGAAATATTCTGAAAATTAGGCCTGTAAATAATATATAATAAAATATATACTATAATGTATGAAATGACATGTGTGCTAGCTGGCTTTAAAAACAAAATGAAATAAATAAATACAAATCATATCCGTGGTAGCTTTAGGTATTGCATTGGCTTTCTCCAGTTCTGAATGCTCATGCCACTGAATTTTTGTTTAGAATACATGTAATGCAAATGAAACCAATATGTGAATGAAATATCAGATTGCATTTGGGTTGACATAAACAGAACTTTGGATTTCTTAAAAAAAAAAATGGTAGATGTAAATATACATATTATCTGCTTAAATGAATGAGTGAGTGAGATATATTAATTGTATGTCATACAACAAAAAAAGCAGATGTAAACAATGCCACAGTACTATCATCTGTTTCTGTCTGTACTACTAGCAGAAAACAAAAGACAGATGACCTGAGAAAAGAGGAGGACAAAAACACAAGGAATCCTAAATTAAGAGTCAATCCAACTTGTCACCTTCCTCTAAAGATGAAATACTGCAATGGCACTCTCTTTTTCTCTCGTTTCCATTCCCCTGCAGAGGGGTAAGCCAAGAATCGACCAAAACGTCTATTGCTTAGGGACACGCTGAGTAGCACTTCTGTGACTATGATCCTATCAAAAAAGGGTCAGACTCTCATCCCTTCCAATAAACATTAAGCTTGCAATTCATTTCTCTCCAGTTGCCTACAGAAAATGCATCAAATAAAACAGCCACTTTAATGAATTGGATATTGAACCATTCATTAAAAAATTCAAATTCACTTAAGTCAGCATAGGACACAATGAGACTGTAACCTGGGCTTTTCTAGCCTAGGCTCTTAAATCCAACAGGGACATTAAAAATCACTCTGTGAGGTTAACCCTTAAACTGCCTGTCTATTAAACATGGTTAGTCTTTGCTATACTAAGCAGCAAACATTTCCACAAGTACGGTTTCAATAATGAAGACAGAAGCCTTCACTTTAGAAACAGAAGTCTGGGTCTATTGCTCACAACTTTTCAAGATCCAACGTAGGAGTTAGCCAATCAAATCCCCTTATGGAAATGCCCTAGTGCAGACGCTAGCCAATCACGTTCATGCAACAGCAGAAACTGAATGTACCTTGGCATGGTTGAATAAAAATAGTTCAGTACATGGACATAACATACTGTGAGTCTCAAACACCATCGTTTCCTACTTATATAAATCAAGTGTTTGCAAAAGACGACTGAAAAAAGGTCAAATTCCAACACAACACAGACTGTTTCGTA
>JAUMHQ010000157.1:7767-27409 GCA_032361165.1 Enteromius paludinosus | reverse complement strand
AGAATTAAACCTTTTATAAAACGCAATTGCTCTATTTGTCTTCTTGACCAAGAGTCTCAGAATTTTTGCCACTACAACCTCATAAGCGCTGCTTGAGGAGTTGTACTCCCCTCCATAAATCCTTAAGACTTCCGTTTGTTCTGAGGTGATTTAATTACTTAGGATGACCTTGGTGGTCTACACCTGGCTTTTGGGTAATGGAAGCTTCCAATCACAGGTCATGAGAACGTCACCATCTACCCCATATACGCACACACATCCAGGCGTCAACTGTCACAACACCTTATTAAAAGCTTCCATAATTTACATTCATAAGACCAGTGCATTAATTGCTTCCATGATTTACATTCATGAGAACTGTCATCTTCCCCACTCATACTCAGATGTTCAGCGAGAACGCACACTCATACTCAGATGTTCAGCGAGAACACACAGATGTTCAGGCCTCAACTGATAGGCCTCAACTGATGTAGCTCCTGATTGAGTATATCAATGGTTTACATTCTTTTGTTAGTATGATAATATCATTTCTATATTTGGTTACTAAAATTCACAATACTTTTTTAAAGGTTTTGTGTAACATGCTCACAGAGCTTTTGTGGAGTTGATCACAGCTGATATCAGTCTTCTGTCCTAATCTGTTGTGTTGGTTTAGAGTTCTTGAGGTCTGAGCAGGAGAGAGATTGAGTTTTTTTCAGATTTTCCAAACAATTTCCTGAATTTCTCTTGATAGAGTATGATTTTCCCTTCCAGCAGACAAAGGAACAGATTGATGGATCTTTCAGTGGAAAGTCTTAATCAGAAAAGATCTCAATGCAAATCCCAGAATACACTGACTGAGGCATCAGTGCTGCTCTCATTCAGGTCCTGCTTGTAGAACACCACATTGCCCTTCATCAACTGCTTGAATGCCACTTTAGTTTCACATTCATGTCTCTGCAGGACTGCAGGAAGCAGGCAGTGATGTACATTTCAGTCAGAGTTTGAGGGATTTCTGCACTCAGAGCTTCCTTCAGAAGACTTTGAAGCATAGTAACCGAGATCCAGCCTGGTATGTGGCACATCATGTGGAGGCTTCTTGTTCTTCTTACGTGCGAAATGATTTTTCTTGCGTGGATGATTCTCTTCATGAAATATTCCTCGTCCTAAGGCTCATTAAATTCCTGAATTTGTGTAATTCAGCTGAGAGCAGAGGAAAGCCGGTCTCCTCTGATGAGGTTTGATGTCTGCACACCCACTAATGAAGACTAATTCTATATAAAGTTTTCAAAAAGTGTTTAAATGAGCAAATTTGCTAATTCTCTGTGTCAAATGTACTGTCATAATTGTCACTTTACATTGAGATAAGCATATTTATGTGTACTGGAGATGCCGCTTGTTCTTCGGCTTATTGATCGAGCAAACTAAGATGTGAATTATGATCACATGAGGTCAGAGGTCAAGTCCCACTGAATTCAGGTGGCACACCCACAGACACATTACTCATTATACATGTAGCTGGATTCATGCTGCTTATTTAGTCTGATTAAAAACCACATCTCTTCTCATATGAGACTCATTTTAGAGGCTGTTCTTCTTTTCTCCTATAGGAGATGGCTGACACTGCAAATACATACAGTTAAAATGAATCAAAACAAGTAAAATGCAAATAAATGCACTGTAAGTGCAGAAAATTGGGCAAAAAATAACTCCTCACATGTAGCTTCGGTTGCAAAAGCTGTAACATCTTGGCCCGGTTTCACAAACGGGGCTTAGCTTAAGCCAGGACTAGGCATAAGTTTAATTAAGACACTTAAGCAACTTTTACAAAAATGCCTTATAAGAAAATATTACAGGTGTGCATCTTAACACAGAACAATGACACTGAAATGTTTTAAGATATGTAAGAGCAAGATATTTTCATCTGAGACAGCTCAAACATGCAATTTAGTCTGGGACTAGGTTAAGCCTTGTCTGTGAAACTGGGGGCTTGAGTTTAAATTATTTTTTTTTATAACATTTTGTATTTAGTAATACATTCCAGATAATATAGATCATATTTTAATTATCTATAATATGCTGACAATAGTGCTACTTATTACATGTTTTTTATTTTTAATAGTCTTTTTGAAGCCACTTACGTGTGTGACGTAAGGGTTGACGTTCGTCGACCAATCTAATTCAATCAAAACTTCCAACCGACCTAACGGTCACTGCCGATCGAAATGTGGAGAAATTAGGATTGTAAAGTGTACGAGGTGAGAAAAGTAAGTGAAATACACACAAATGAGCATAGCTTTGTAGCCATGCGTGTGTGTGTTTGTTTATGTCTTAGGTTAGCATTACTTACGAAAGGTTTTAAGCTTATCGTATTAGAAAATGTAACTTTACGGTGGACTGAACGTTTCCGTTTTTTCTCAAAATTACACATCGCGTTACATCAGGGTAGCTAATCTTACGGTGTTCCAGAAATAATAGCGCAAATTTGATTGCAGATGGCACTTGAAGACCCGCATGAGATCAGTGAGCTGGAGGATGAGGAGTCTGTTCATTCTCCCAAGCAGAACAATGTTCGTGCGTGGAACGCGTTCGTTGCCGTAACATGCCTGGTATCGGTAACACTGTCTCTGTATGAGGTAAAATGTTTTCACCAGACTGTCTGTTAGCCTGAGTCAACACCTGGACGCAGTACTAACAGACTTACTGTTTTAAATCTGGTTTGAAGGCTTGCTTTATGTGCCTTTTTCTGTTCAGTAGTTATGTTAATTCGCAGGAAACATCAAATAAGGGCAAACAAGTGAAAACACAAACAGACAGAAACGTGACACAGTCTGCAGCCCAAATCTGAATGAGGCTTTATTACAGACTTTTTTTTAGCAGAATTACAATTAAAATAATTAAAGGGGGTGTGTTCCAGTAGTTTTAACTATTATTAGTTTTCATGTGAGGTGACGTATTTGACATAACATTGCTAATCATTCTTTTCGATTCTTTTTTTTTCCAGTTGTTTTTCAACTCTACTCTCCCAGGGATCATCTTCACAAGATACTCTCTTGATCTGATCTTCATCTTTAACATAATTTCACGCTTTTACATTGGATACGAGAGTCATGGAGTGGTTATAACAGACCCTAAAAGAGTCCGGAAAAAATACCTTAGGACATGGTTTTTTCTGGATCTCTTGTCTGTTTTACCCATTGAAACATTAACAATGGTGCTCTCTCAGTTGAAGTTTATTCATGCCAATAGATGTCTGAGAATTTTCAGATTGTTTGGTATAATATGTAAGTTATTTATTTATATACTATATATATATATATATATATATATATATATATATATACACATACTATATAAAGGAGTCATTTGATGCAATTTCTATTTTTCCATTTCTATAGTGTGGTATGTTGCAGTTTAGTTAAAAAGCTTAAAGTTTCCCACAAAATAATTTATCTGTCTAAAAGAGAAGGCTGATCCATACTGGGCTAAAACGCCTCATTAAAACATTCCCCCACGTCTACATCAAGATGTGGTAATATTTGGAAAATGCAGCTTAAATGGTCAGGCAAAGAAAGAAGGCATGGTTTCAGTAACCGCAGCAGTGTTGATGCAGCTATGTCAGGAGACACTGTGAAAGCAAAAGCACTTTATTTGGCTTTTCGAAAGTATATGCAGTTCACTTACTTATAGCATAACTGCATAACCCTTAAAATATGTTGTTTGTGTGAGAGAAATCAGCAGTAGTAATAATGTACGGTATTAAAGCATGCCAACATATTCTGTTACACCAAATAATAATCTTTAAAATAGCATCGTATGACCCCTTTAAATGATGAATTATATCATTCCTATGTATACACCTGCTAATGTTTTTTTGTGGGATTCTAGCCATGTTCAGTAAGGAACCAGACACCAACAAACTTCATCTAACAGCTTTCAAAGTGTTTTCCATCATGGTCCTATGCATACACGGCTCAGCATGTCTTTGGTAAGCCTGATGAATGGAAAGTATTCTGTTTTTTTAACGGTTCCTTTTCACTTAGGTTATCTGAAGGTATTGATATGGAACAGTTTTTTTATTATTATTAGGAACGGAGTTTAGGGGGGGGGCACCCACTTTAATCTAAGGTGGAAATAATATTTTTTTTTTCCATTTTTTTACGTTCTCTGGCATAACCAGGTGAGCTCAGATAAACACTTTCTGTTTACTTTAAGCTTTCAGTGTATTAGACAGCTCCGTAATGGAGCAGTTCTACATCATTAGAGGTGGTGCTGCATCGAAAGCGATCATAACGCGCATATGGAACCATCAGCTGTCAAACGCATTGGATGTGGCTGTAGTGCCACTTCAAGTCAGACACACCTGTTGTTCTCTCGTGAGGTGTCTGCATTGTGCTTCGTGCTTTTGTTGGCACCCGAACAGACATCATGTGTTCAACTTGAAGTGGCGCTGCAGCAATTACGGAGCTGTCTAATACACTGGAAGCTTAAAGTAAACAGAAAGTGTTTATCTGTGCTCAATTGGTTATGCCAGAGAACGCAAAGTTTTGCGAGAGAATGCAAACATTTGAGAAAAAAAAAAAAATTCTTTCCACCTTTAATTTTTTTTTTACCCACCCCGATTTTATTCCTCCACCACGTCCCTTATGT
The DNA here is from genome assembly GCA_032361165.1 of Enteromius paludinosus. NCBI lineage: Eukaryota > Metazoa > Chordata > Actinopteri > Cypriniformes > Cyprinidae > Enteromius > Enteromius paludinosus. The sequence goes on along the minus strand of JAUMHQ010000157.1, from coordinate 22,780 downwards.
GGCTCCGTAGGGCTACAAATAACTGAAAGTGGAAAATATGGTATGCTGTATGTAAAAAAACAACAACTCAGTTCGTGGTCTACCGGTAGGTGCCCCCCCAGGCAAAAATGTGAAACTCCGCCTATGATTAGGAATGCAGTCTTTTTTTACTATACAAATTTGTTTTAACAGAATTATGGCAGATTTTGTTATTTTTAATTCCAAGATATCTCATAAAGAAAACATAGCACACCTAAAAGTAATTACGTTTTGTTGTTTGTTGTCAGGTTTCATCAGGTGTGTGAGCCCACTTACGCTGGTAGTGTAAGGTATTGCCCCAAAGTGGAGAACTGGTTGCAGCTACTGCCTGAATGTAAGTTTTATTTTCTTGTTTCATTCCCAATAACATAATTGATCGTTTTTACATATTTTGTGCTTTCGACAGTTTCAACCAATTCAACAGGAATTACAGACTTGGAGTTCTATGCTACAACACTTTACTGGTCAACTATCACACTATGCTCCATAGGGTAAGTACCGCCAGTAAGTAATGTCATGTACTGTATCTATGTACAATGTTATTGGCCTATGGGCATTTTTTATTCTCTGATATTTTCAGAATTGCATTTCTGTCAGAATTGAGAGTTGCAGTTTAAATAATATTGCCTTTTATAAAATATAAATCAAAATCAATGCCATAAAACACAGTTTTAAAAAGTTTTATACACAAGTTCCCCAATTTTAGCAGTTTTTACTAGTTACTAGTTTACTTGTTGAGATCCGCATGTCCACAAACTACAACACTAGCTGTATATTCTAGTGTTGTAGTTTGTGGATGTGCGGATCTCATCAAGTAAACTAGTACAACCGACGGTAAAGGTCAAGCACACAATGAAAAACACAATATACTCAATTCATTTTAACCAATTAAAAAATCAGTGCAGCTTTCAGAAATAACTTTCTTCTTTTATGGCGTTATTTTAATGAAAGATGTCCAGCCAAACACAAAATGGACACTCTCTCGTTACATGTCCGCATACGAGGTGCTGTATGTAAGAATTTTCATGTATTGTGCTTTTTTATTATCATGACATAATGCACCTTAAATATTATATTTTATGTACTTTTTTTTATCATTTTGTCTCATGAAATATATTGAACAGTTATGGAGATATACATGCCACAAATTTGGAAGAGGCCACAGTTGCATCATTTGTGATGGTCCTCGGATTGCTTTCCATTGGAATCAGCATGTCTAACATGAGCTCAGTTATAACCAACATGGTTGCACAAAGAGGAAGGTTCTACCATAGAGTGAACGCTATTCTTCATTACATGGTTTGTAATAAGAAGATTTTAATTATTAGTCTGTAATTTCTGCTAGTAATATCATCTTTATTTTCCCTCTTTTAATCAGAGACAAATGGAATTACCAGAAGAAATCCAGAAAAGGGTGCATAAACATTATTACAATCTTTGGTTCCACCAGAAGGGCCGCAGCATTGCAGGACTTATGGATGACCTCCCGTTTGTCCTGCAATCAGATATCTCAAATTGTTGTTACAAATCTGTTATTGAAAATGTGAGTCATCTAATGAATTGCTGTATTTTAGGGCATGATCCAAATAATAAAATTTTTTATTAACTGTTGATAAGATTGTATGGACTTTTTATGTATTTCTTAAAGTGGTTGTCTGTCTGTCTAGGCTAAGTTGTTCAGAAAAACAGAAGAAGGCTTTAAAAGGGCTCTAGCATTGAAATTAAAAACCTGCACATACAGTCCTGGACAAATTCTGGTTCAAACTGGAGAAATTAATCAAAAACTCTATTACGTTAAGCAAGGACTTGTACAGGTATGTATGAATATAAATATTTGAGGTAAACCAAGAATTTAGGGTATTTTTTTGAAGATCGTTGGCTCTATTTTTCAGATTGGAAAGAACCCTGAGAAACAAATAGCAAAACTGCTACCTGGCTCATTGTTTGGAGAGGTATGCCACTCAGACCTGTGTTTTCAGAATCCGACATCTACAGGGGTTAGACAAATAATGTAATAATAACACCTGAGAATTTTTTTTCTGCAGTTCATAACTTTTTTTGTGTTCAATATTTATAAAATGTACATAATAAGAGAGTACACTATGAATGCATTTTCCAAACCATGTTTTTGACTTATCCTGTATCAGTACGGTACTCCTATAATAAGTGTTTACTGTATAAACTATTTAGACTGGTCTGGGTAGGCCCCACTACAGTGTAGCCCAGTACCTGCGTGATTTGTCATTGAGATAAATTACAATGTTTTTCTGCAAGACGCATGCAGTTATGTTTATTAACTGCTAGAGTGCCAAAAGTTCAAGACTGCAACTTTTATTAGTCACTTAGTCACAGAAAATACATCAGGTGCATTCACCTCAAATATGGCTTATTGTCTGATAAATGTAAGTATTAGCAACTTTCTAGAGAAATGTGCGCTGTGGTGTCTGTGCGAAGAGTAAAGAGTAGCAAAGAATAATACATCTTTCTATAAGGACTTTATTTTTTATTTGTGTGCACTCACAATCACAAACTAACTGAACCTTTGTGAAATAATGAGAGCAAACAAGATGCGCTCTCTCTTGAAACCAAACTTGAGCGTGAAACATTGTATTTCTTTGTCTTATAGACATAAAAATGTATCTATAGAGAAATGTCTACTTTCAAATAAACCAATCTTAGATTGTGTAATCCGTATGAAGCATGCATTGGCTACAGGCACATCACTACTGCGGAGAACACGGAAACATGTTGAACACGGCTGGGAGCAAATTAACACAATGAACTAATCAAAAGACAGGAACAACCAAATATGGGCATACACGTGGAAAGGAAAACCAAAACAGAACACATACTCGCACAACACTGACCGTTTTAACGTTATAAGCATTCAAATTCATTATAAGCCCTCGTCACTTCCACCAAAACGGATTAACGTTTTTTTTTTGACGTCTCCTTGTCCTTTAGCTTCTCTTTAAAACTTCTGACTAATCAAATGAAGATTCTATTGAGTTATAGACCAAAGGGGTTTTGTCAGGAATATTGGACCATAATCACACAATTTAATATATGTAACAACATTTTTTTCAGATCCATTTGCTGTATGAAATACCTAGAAATGTTACAATATCTGCATTAACAAAATGTGAAATTATCATTTTGGAACGCAAGGATTTGCTTTTACTCTTTGCTGATTACCCAAAAGGTAATAGGATTTTTTAATTCTTTGTGATTTATGATGTTTTATTTTTACTATAAAATCAATCAATCACAGTAAACTAAAAGAGTTTATTGTCTTTTTCTAAAGCTGCTGTTACGATTGTCACAGCTGCAAAGAAACGTCTGCAAAATTTCAGACTTCCCTTTCGAGAAGCACATGCGTACGGAGTTGCATCTGTCCCAAAAAATGCTGTGTTTGAAAAAGACCAGAGCATCTACCTTGAGGTTAGTGACTGCTTTGATTGGGCTATAGAGTGGTGGAACTATGATGCTAGAACCCAGTGTAATGGGCCGGTGGTTTCTTTGAGATTTTCCAATGGGGTTTTTCAATTTATGAGTAAATAAAGCCTGTGGGAAACATAACATGGCCTTACTTTGACATATTGTACTACAACTTAAATAACACAAATCCAAACCCAAAACATGAAAGCAGTTTTAAAGCAGTTATGTTCATATAAAACATATTTCTTTAAATTAGTAACTAGACAAGCAAGTTTGGGATATGAGTGTGTGCAGTTCACAATGTAGAACTAAATATCAGTGTATCATCATTTTATGTTTACCACAGGCTTTAATTGTTTTTGAAAAACCACATTTGACATCATAGTTTTCCCTCCATATTTTTCAAAGTGTTTTTTTGATAATTGTAAAGATATACTATGAATGATTGCAAAACATATGTTGTAGAAAAAAGATCAGAGGTTTTTTGGAGCATCCTTGGAATACCTTTTAAACAAGCCCCATCAATTTGATGTGAGTATTGTGAATTATGTACGTGTGTTTTAATTGTTATTCCATTCGATATTTACTTGCTTTGTCTGTTTGTCTAGTCTTTTTGGAAGAGAACTTTACACCCTGAAAGTGCTTTTATAAAGGTCTGGAGGTTTATTTTCTTCTGGTGCATCACTGTTTCAGTCTTCCTGGAGATATGGGTGTTTTTTTTCACCAACAATACAGAATCAAAGGGTATGTGTATGTTTTTTTTTAGAGCATTGTTGTTTTAGTGAAAGGTTAAAACCATTACATATGGTCTAACCAACATTTATTCAGACTATAGTTTAGAATAATGTGACATAACTTCGATAGAAAGGTATGTAATGGATAGGGATGGTTAACGAACCCCGGTATTTTATCGGTACCAGTGATATTCTAATTTGTGATAACATTGAAGACATTTGCCTGCGCTTGTTATTGGCAATCTCCCGCGTGAAATGTCTGTATTTTCCGCAACACCAGAGCTTGTGCTTAATAGAGTGACGGAGAGAGAGACCCTAATGATCTAAAGCAGTGGTTTTCAACTGGTTTGGCCTTGGGACTTACAGTGTCCCATGGTCATCAATCCACGACCCACTAGATATAGCTAGGTCTGTCAGGTTTTGGGGCTTTCGCTAAGCAACACGGAGTTTCAGCTCCCTCCAAACATTTTCAATTGGATTTAGGTCTGGAGACTGGCTAGGCCACTCCAGAACCTTGATATGCTTCTTACATGGTTTTCCTGGCTGTGTGCTTTGGGTCATTGTCCTGTTGGAAGACCCAGCCATGACCCATCTTTAATGCTCTCACTGAGGGAAGGAGGTTTTTGCCCAATATGTCACAATACATTGCCCCGTTCATCCTCTCCTTAATACGGTGCAGTCGTCCTGTCCCCTGTGCAGAAAAAGACCCCCAGAGCTGATGCTTCCAGCCCCATGCTTCACTGAAGGAATGGTATTATTGGGATGCTACTCATCATTCTTCTTCCTCCAAACACAGCAAATGGAGTTAAGACCAAAAAGTTCTCATCTGACCACAGGACTTTCTCCCATAACTCCTCTGAATCATCCAAATGGTCCCTGGCAAACTTCAGACGGGCCTGGACATGGGCTGACTTAAATAGGGGAACCTTCCATACGATGCAAGATTTTAAACCATGACGTCTTATTGTATTGCTGATAGTTTTTCCCGTGTGTTTTTCCTTTGTGTCGATCTCTGCCTGGTTTTTGGATTTAGCTCTGTTTTGCCCCTTTGGATATTGTTCGCTGATTGTCTGACCCCATTTGTTATCTGGACTATTCTCATGCTTTTCCTTCGCCGTTCTTGTTTGACCATGCCTTCCAATAATGCTTCGCGAATGGAATACGCTCGTCCCAGGCTCTGTAGTTACATTGTGTTGCGTTTTGCAAAAAGTGTTTTATAAAATTTAAAAGTCAAAGGCCTAGAATTAGTGTATGGTTTTATAGAGTTGGTGTGAGGTTCTGGGGTTTAGGGGTCAGTTTTGAGAAATTGTGCGACAAGTAAAAAATGTGTGTGTAAGCAGTTGAAAAAACTAAATAATCAGTGTAAAAGTGTAATCAGATAATACCAGTTTGTCAATCAATTATCAATCAATGCTTAGTTTTGTGATGTAAAAAATTTGCATTAGCAATTTTAATCACATTTACTGTTAAACCACTGTATTAAGAAATTTTGGGTGTAATATGTCGCAGTTCACTTTATTTTGCTGTCCTCGTTTAAACCACATTATCGTTTTCTTTGAGAACCGTTCTATTCTGTGCTGATCCAAGCTGGCTAGTATGATTCTGGTTTTGTTTTCTACTAATTTGTGTTTACGTCACTCAAAATAGCGCGCTTAGCAAGCCAAGGAAAAGCTAGTAGCCAGGGAACAGACAGATCCTGTTTGGCGATGTCACGCTGATGCCCTTTGTTAACATGGTTCAGCACGGTTGTGTAACCGTGTCGTGAATTCTGGGCTGAGAAAGGCTTGTAATCATGCCATGCTGTACCAGGCTCACATGGAAACACAACTGAACCCCATACCTATCAGTTTTTAGTGGCTTTACATACTATGGTGTCCTGCTCCCACTGGTATAAAAGAAATGTTGTTAAATGTTAATGTTTTTAAAATTATATCTGGTGTCTGAATAATTTTGGTTTGACTGTATGCTCATATATGAAAAAAATGTATACATACATGTAGAACATGTCTCAGTTTTGTTATGGTAAAAATGAAACATATTTTTAAAAATAATATTTTAGTACATTTAATCTGTTGGTGTATTAAAGGCACAAAGACCTGTGCTTAAGCTTTATTAATGTTTTGTCTGATATAAGTCATTTTTCCTGTTGTTGTTGTTAAGGGCTTTTCAGAGGAAGCTGGGGTGCACTGTACCTGTCAGTTAATGGCCTGATTTACATTGTTGCTGCATTTGACATACTAGTAAATCTTCGTACTGGAGTAATTACAGAAAATGGTAGGTCGATGTTTAATGTACATGTTCATTTTTGTAAAGGCACATTTAACATAATTTGGGTAAATTGTTTATTCAAAAATGTGTTATATAACTTAAAACTGATTTTTATTTGTGCACAGAAAAATACTGTATGTTTAACACTAATCGTATGTGTTCACTGTATATGGCAGGAGTACATCAAAGAATAAATTGCATTGTTGAAAATACAATATAGCTTAGAGTCAGATCACCACAAAAACAGGGAGCACTGAGCTCACAATGTGGGCAATGTAAATACATTTCAACTAAAAGGTTTTAGGAATGTGTAACAGAACAGAAAGAGGTATCAGAAAGACACAGTGGTGAGGGTTTAAAATACAAGTATGTAGTCATGTCATAAAAAAAATTGTAATCTGTTTCTCTGGGTCCCGGTTTTGTATTCTGATTCACAAGCTGATAACGATGCACCTTACCATGCATCTGCATGCTCTATTGGCATCGCTCACATTTGCTAAATCAGCCATAGTCACAATGATGCTTCCAAATGGCTTTTGAAAGAACACTATTAGCAACTCCTCCTTAGCTGTGCTCCCTCTGTGCCAGTGGACATGTATAGTATAGTAAATTTTTTACAGTAGTTTGTTTACTATAATAGACATTTTATAATTGTTTAGTTAGCAATATACATAAAAACTATGTATTAAAGGGGTCTTATAGCGTCAATTTTCCATAAGCTGATATGTATGATTCTTTTGGGTCTTAAAGAAAAGCCTGTAATGTCTGTAAGTCTGTAATGTAAACAGCCATTCTACCATATCAACAGCTCTTTTCAAATCACTTTGTTCTATGTACTTCCCCTTTAAATCTTCACAAACTCTGCTGACCCTGATTGAAAAAAAAGGTGGATTTTTGTCATTATAGGGTGGTTGTGTACAGAAACTGCCAACACACATTTCATTTCAAACAACTTGCAAAAGTGCATGTAGCACTATATGACCCTTTTAAAAATTACCTAATTTTAATAATTAGTTCCAATGTTATTGTTTCATGCCTAAAATTTCCTTCATCTTTTTCGTTGCCTTTCAGAACCTGTGATAGATGCAGCAGCAATATTTCAAGCATATCGAAAGTCTTGGAACTTGTATTATGATGTCCTCGCAGTTATACCTTTGGATTTGATTGCTTTTGCCTTTGGCGGTGTAGAACGTTGGACAATTTCAGCCCTAGTCAGGCTGAATAGACTCATTTGGGTTCGCAGGGTATGTTAGTTATTTTTCTATATATTGTATCATCTATATACTATAAAGGTTTCCTCATTTTTTTTCCAATATTTCTTTTTTTGTAAATATATTTAAATACATTGTATGGAAGGTTACTTAGAAAAGCAGTAAGTAAAAGATTACAAGTTTACTTGTTTAATATGTAATAAATAGTGTAACTATTTCAATTGCTTTATTAAAGTAACATAACGGATTACATTTGATTACTTTTTGATTACTTTTCTTAATTTAAATGTTCAATATTTAAAAATGTTGGTGCCTCAATGCAATTTACAGTTACATTTATTTTGTAATTAAATAATGTAATTTTATTTTATTTAAATACTTCCCAACACTGAATACTGAAAAATGAAGATGAATTTTTTAAGAACCTTAACGCTGACTTTTATCTTTGTGGTTGGAATAGTAGAACAAGTGTATGGATTAGTTGTGGTTTTGTTAGATGTGTTTATCATGATACTTGATCACAGCAATTGTTTTGTGGTTTCAGATTTATCAGTATTTCGGCCAAAAAGAATGTGACATATATAAGAATCTGTATGAAGAGAGGACAACAAAATGCCTCTTCCTTATGATTTTCACAGTGCACTTTTGTGCTGGCATGTTGTACCTGCCTGCCTGCCATAAAGAAAGGTAAGTGTAACTCATTACATCTTGTACACACTGAACAAAAGAATGTAGAACTCATTATAATCAGTGATGCTGTCTACAGTCAATGTGCTGCGACACAATAAATACTTGACAGTTACCTTTATTTATGATGTAAAGGAAGAAAGGAAAAGACATGACATGTGGCCAGGTATGGTTTTCCATTCTAGGAATTTGTGCTCTGCGTTTAATTCATGTGCACACACACAGCAGTGAGGAGTGAACGACCACACACACACACACACACACTGTAAACACACCCACAGAGCAGTGGGCAGCCATTGCTGCGGTGCCTGGGGAGCAGTTGTGGGAACGGTGCCTTGCTCAAGGGTCTCACCTCAGTCGTGGTATTGAATGAGAGTATTGGTTATTAATTCCCCCCACCCACAATCCCTGTCGGACCTGGGACTCAAAGCAAATCCAACTCCCTATCCATTAGGCCACGACTGCCCCACAAAACTCACACTGTAATCACACAAAATGTTAGCCTGTCAGAGAAGAATACAAATATTTATAGAATTATATAGACATTACATTTGATTTAATCCTTTTCTCCACTTTTAAGATGTCAAGAGGAGTCATGGGCATGGAATATTGGCCTTAAATCTACTCAGTCCAATTTTGATCATTATATATCTGCAGTATATTGGTCAGTTGCAACCATGACAAGTGTTGGTAAGTACCATGCATATATGTTTTTCTGTGTGTGCAAAAATGGGCCAAATTTAGAAACATTAAAGGAGTTACAGTTTTCATCTTCAGACTGATCAAGAATAGTTCAGAAGAATAGTTCTCTTCAAAAATATCTTTTGACAAAACACCACCTATTTGGGTAGTGACTGCACTGTTTTCTTTACAAGGCTATATCACATTGTTCTATTTTTTCTGGTTGTTATAATTAATATGATTCATTGTTCTAAAGATATCAGTGTATATTTAATTTTTTTTAAACACATGCAAATGTTTTTGTGCTTATTCCCCTTACCCAAAAGTAGTCTTCTTTAAGTTAAAGGCACAAAATTTAAGAATTTTGTTATAAAATCTCCAAAAACCACTTGCACAGTGTTAGATATTTCATGATGTTGTGTACTTATGTTACCTCAAAAGTTCAGCAGGATTTGTGAATTCAAATTTTATAATTAAATAATGAACTGACCCTGTTCATTGTTGGCTATCAATGACACAATATCCAAACTATTCTCGGTTTCTGCCTATGGATACTATGGCAACACACGGGCAAATGCAACTCTGCTCTTGAGTGTGTTTTAATAGACGGGTAAGCAAACACCTAAAAACCTACCTGCAAAGCCACAGTACTGTTCATAGTTTTAGACTCTCGTGTGAAAATGCTGTTAAATGAGGATGCTTTAAAAAATAATGCCATAGATGGATTTAATTTATCAATTAACTTCTATTAACTAAATCAAATAAATATTTGGTATTACAGCTTTTGGTAAAATAGCTTCTGTTCCGAGGTACACTTGCCCATAGTTTTTTCAGCTAGCTTTCCAGGTAGGTTTTTTTAATCATCTTGGAGATATTTTCTAAACAGTCTTCCTTCAGAAATACAGTGATAGAAAAACACCCATGCCTCGGTTTCATTTTTAAACGTGTTCATGTTTATTTAAGGAAGCCTTTGGAAAAATGGTCAGTTTTAATATCATGGAATGTCGCCACAAATAAATAAATGTATGGTAAACACACCCCACAGTAACCTGAGACCAACTTCATTACTCATTATTACTGCCAGTGTAAGAACCACCGCTTATATACATGACCCCATTTGTCTGCCGATGTCGAGACATCATCGAACAGACCCAAAGGCACGTACTCCACCTCATTCAGCAGGTCTTTCTGGCATGCCTATAACACACCAGTAGTGTGCAGCACATACCAGCACGATCTGCTGCACCCATACCCCAAGGTCTCAGTGTATGACGTAACGTCCTGGGCAATGGCTGAGTCTTCAAAGCAAAGCCACGCCAGGTGATAGAGAGCTTGAAAGTGTGAATTCAACCCCTTGCAATGCCGACTGAGATTAGTGATCCCTGAGAGTGCATCCATGGCTCCGCCACGGCGGCCTGGAAATGCTGGTGAAGGCTACTTCCCTCAAGAAGAAAGCCTTTTTTGGGAGCAAAGCCAGTGAGCTCTCGAAAGAGAGAGCGAGAAAGAGAGAGCTCTCTATTGGACGGATTTCACAGTAGATTCAGAGCGTGGTCACACTGAAGGCGTTCCCATAGCATTTTGACACAGTGTCTTGTTCCTGAAAAGGAACTGTATAACCAGCTTTTGTGAACTATTTGAATCCTGTATGCACCAATTCACTTGTAATTCAGTGCAGCCACCAGTGCTATCTTGGCTGCTTACTAGGCATTTCTCTAGGTGTTGACCGCTATATACCCCTGCATGTTTACAAATACAAGCACAGCTGTTTAGAGGTTAATGATGATGTCACAGATATTACCAGTATTCTGGAATGAATGTGTGCACGGTGCTTTTCGGAGAAAAAAAGATGGAATGCCGTCGCCTGTGTGAACAGTGCAATTTTGAATTTACCAGTAAAGTTCTGGTAATTTTACAGAAATCTACTGGTATTACTGAGTGAAAAAGGCTACTATTTATTTTTCAGGATATGGAGACATTGTACCAGGCTCTTTGGTAGAACAGTGTATGGCAGCAGTTGTTGGTATTGTTGCTTTGCTGGTTTTTAACTATATCATTAGCCAGCTTTCTGCAACTTTATCTGGTGAAAATGCTAAGAGGTAAATGTTTTTGATTGTTTTGAAACTAAATTGCTAAGTCCAGATACTAAAAAGTTAATTAAAGATCTGATTAAATATGTCAATACAAATTTAATTTATAATAATAAAGTATTTTGTCCTTCAAAGGCAAAAAAACACATATTGCATATTTAAAAAAACTGAATTAAAAAAATTACTGAAAGACTGAAATTGGAATATTAACTGTCCTGTCACAGATAGGTTAGATGCCTATGCTGAAATTCTGAGAAAATGTGGTGTGAAAATTAATTACATTTTTAGTTGAATTCATGTATATATTAGTGCTTTTTATTCTGCATAGGGTGGCTTTCCAGAATCTTTTTTCAGAAATGCGTCACTTCATGAGGAAACATGACCTCACAGTTTTCCTGCAGAACAGAGTCACAAACTATATGGATCTCATGTGGACCAAATATCAGTATGATTTTACGTATTTTGCCTTTTCCCCCTGAAATATATTTAAAGCATTCCAATTACTCTGTGGCAGAGCAGGTGCAAATTTGAAATGTGTCCAATGACTTGTAATGTTTTGGTCATATCAGAGGTGAAGCTTTTCCAGGAGGACAATTTTTAATGCACAATTTGCCATTTGAACTGAAACAGGATGTCCTCATGGCAGAGAGAGGGGAGCTTCTGTCACAGGTCAGTGTTTTTTCTATTTATAGGTCTTAAAACTTTCTTACATGTGACTTTCTAATTCGTGAAGCTTAATTACCTTTTTGCTGGGTGTCAGAAATCTATTCTTAAATTTTTCTCAATGTGATCAAATTTCTAATTTCTTTAAAATTGCCAATAATTATGTCCAACATGTATTTGAAAAACATTTATTTCATTTTTTGGACATGTCTATATTCTTAGTGAACTAAATAGACCTGTTTTTCACTCAATGCGCCTATGACGATATTGCAATAAATGGCTATAACTTGCTTGGGGAATGTTATATTCAGACAAAATTTTATTTGGAAGTGTAAAACACCCAGATGCAACTTTCTAGAGAACGCTTCTGTTTGAGTAGATAGTAAAAAAAAACACCAAATTGTTGCTTGCATTTTCTTAAAAGTCTATAAAATCATTAAAGTTTTTTTCTTCTTCATTTCAAGCCCTGGTTCAAAATAAACTAAAATGTTAAATTTTCCTCTATTTACAGATTCCTTACTTCGTAGAAGCTGAGCAGTCATTTATAAGGGACCTTGTTTTGACTTCAGTCATATACTTTTTTCCTAAAGGGGAAATCATTCAGTACAGTAAAACTATCTCAAGAGAGCTCTTTTGTATTCGGAGGGGAACATGTGAGGTCAGCATTTTTCATAAAGTTTATTTCCTTATAAACATTTGATCTCTGATGTATGCACTAGGTTTTAAAGCATACATTTCAGTGTAGACCTCAAAATAAGTTGTAGCCTACAAATTTAGCCTAAAACCTATAAATCTATTCATGGTTGCTTAATTATTGAGAATTTATAATTTTTTTTTTATAGATTTTGAATGATAATCTTTCAGAAGTTTTTGGACATTATCAGAAGGGAATGCAGTTTGGAGAGGTAACAATTAATAGATTGTTCCCTTTAACATCAATCACTTTGTCACTGCATTTTTGGCTGATGCTATAAGAACTTTGAAACCTGGATAAAATGCCAGATTTAGTTTTCTTAAATGCATAATCTTTTTTGTTTTTTTTCTTGTAGGCAGGTTTTTTGTTTGGAAAACAAGCAACATTGACAGTACGTGCTGTGACATGCTGTGAAATTGTGGTCATTGATTTTGACAAGATCAGAGTACTTCTTGAGAAATATCCCCTTCTTAAAAGGTATGTTCAAAGGTACAAACTAGGAAACAAATTACATGTTAGGGTAAAGTTTCTTTAATGAAAAAAAAAAAACCCATTTTATCAGGAAACTCACATTTTTTTTTAGGAAAGTTGAAGAACTGCAAGCAGAGCCAAAATGCTACACAACATTGGTGGAGACTGCAGAGAAAATCCTGAAAAGGCAATCCCAAGAATCAGAATTTCAAGGAGGTGGATTTTCCAGGAAGACAAAATGCTGTGAGTATTTTGAGAAACATAAATTCATATATTATATATATTCTTGACGCTTGCCTATCATTATGAATCTGTGAAACTAGATTATTTAGAGGTGTGAAACATTTTTTTATTAAGGGTTAAAAGCAGTGTTTAGAACAACATAGCCTGGGGTTAAGCTCAGTGTGAAATGTAACAATTTATTATCAGTCAGTTAAATATGTATTATGTCAATTACATAGCCAATTCAAAGATATTAAATTAATATAAAACATCAAATTCTCCAAAAGATGCCCCTTCAAAAGACACCCTTCATACTAGGATCTTATTCTGGCTGCAGAATTGTGCTGATCTTCTTGCAGGGTTTTTTTAAGTACTCAAACATACCCTGAAATGGGTAAGATGGTTCTGGTTAATGGTAACAGCGTTGTTTACCTTGTTTACATTTCATATGTCTGCTGTATCTTTGTTCCGGTTTCTCCGTTTGAATGTTGGTTATTCACTTTGATAACTGCTGCTATAGACCCCTAACTCATCTCACGCATGCGCAGAACACAAGCGTTTAGTTGCAGGCTGTAGTCTGTGCGGTGTGTTTGAGCGCAGCTTATTTGTCCGACACTACTGACGCAAGGAGACAACACTGTCAGCTTTCATCGCCTCTACTTAGTTGGTGTCGGCTTGGTTTGTCAGTCATTTTAATGACTGATAGAATATGTACAAATACCTTTCTAGATGTGGAGGATTTTGGAAGCATTCCAATGTATGCTGGAACTGAGGAAGAAAATGTTCGACTGAAACAACAGAGACCAAAGTAAGCAGAACATTTTTTGATGATGTGAAAATTTTACCCACAGGGGTTTGACAAAATAACATGAACACCCTGGAAATTGTTAATATTTCTGACAGGTTACCCTTACATACTAAACACTGCTGAACAAAACTTATATTTCACTCATATGCAACTTCTGGAATATAGAGAACAAAAATAGAAATAAAATATAATTTTTTAGATTTTTTACAGTTTTTTTTACTGATACGGGTGTTCCTATAATTGTCCAATTCCTGTGTACAGTATCTACTTTAATGGTATTAAGAAAATGTATATAAAGTATTTATGTGGAAGAAGGCAAAAAGAATGCAGTATAGTTAAATAATTCAAATTTATTGTACAATAATGTACTTGAAGTATTTTCATTTTTATTTAGGCACATTAGCTCCTAATCATATGCCTTATTTATTAAATTATACTCTTTGGCTTGCTATGATCTAAACCTCTTGTCTAAAGGAAAGAGGTAACAAAAAGCCAGAAAACCATAAACATCTCATCTCCAGCCACAGCTAGGGGTGTCATGATGTAACAGGATTTACGATAACCGTGATATTTAAATCATTAAATATCTACATTGTGTTAATTTAGGGTGTGACGATATATCGGTGTTGATATTTAAAATGGACTTTTATGAAAACATGGCATGTAAATTATCCAGCGCTGGTGCTTGGTTGATCTCCCAGGTGGCAGTATTGCGCCTTGATGCTGACACCTGCTGTCAAAAAAGAAGAAGATGCAGTGTCGTGCACGCAAGAATCATGAGAGAGTATGGGGTTTTTCCAGTCCTTGTGGGCGCTGCATATTTTGCATGTAGTTAAAACACCCGATAATCCAATAATCAGCTCATTAGAAGTGAGCTTCATGCATGAACTGCGTTCCGATCGACATAGTCCCTACACAGTGTTTATTGCGCCCTACTCCCTGAGCATGGGAAATCTGTTAAAGGTGCCATAGAATGGAAAACTGAATTTAGCTTGGCATGGTTGAATAATAACAGTTCAGTACATGGACAT
>JAUMHQ010000155.1:13006-25117 GCA_032361165.1 Enteromius paludinosus | reverse complement strand
GTCTGTGTTGTGTTGGAATTTGACCGTTTTTCAGTCGTCTTTTGCAAACACTTGATTTCTATAAGAAGTAGGAAACTTTGGTGTTTGAGACTCACAGTATGTTATGTCCATGTACTGAACTGTTATTATTCAACCACGCCACGCTAAATTCAGTTTTCCATTCTATGGCACCTTTAATGTCCCTAGCAGAAAAGGCTGATATGCAATACAAAAGAATATTTTCCATCAGCATGCAAAAACTCATTGGTTCTGCACAAAACATTCATGAAATATTTAAGATTTAATACAATGAAATTCACAAAAAGACAACATCTTACAGGCACTGTTAATTTTATCATGTCATTATTATCCTATATAAAGAAATCTGTATCATATGCAATGAAAATGTGTTTTAGTGTTTTTGGAAATAGCGTATAAAATCTGCTTGGGTCAAAAAAATTACACGCCCCGCTTGATTTGCATGTGTGTGACTTTTGTGAATGTGAACTTGTGCCTGTACATTATTTGTATGCTTTGCTTAAATGGTGCACTGGATGTTTTTTCCAGGTTGGAAGTCACATTACAGGAGGTGATATCTATGGATTGGTGTACGAGAACTCTCTCATCAAACACAAGATCATGCTGCCCCCCCGCAGCAGGGGAACAGTCACCTATGTCGCTCCGCCGGGAAATTATGACGTCTCTGTGAGTCAAGCTCACAATCATCCTCGCATGTCCTGAAATACTAGCACACAAGCATGCAAGAGTAGTTTTCAATTTAAACTTATTTCTATAATACCGTATAAAAGGAACAGTTAGCCAAAACTCCCTAAGATGTCTAGGTAAGAAACCCAGAATTACTAATTACTGGAACTTCCCTTTTTATTGTGTGTGTCAGGATGTGGTGCTGGAACTGGAGTTTGAAGGAGTAAAGGAGAAGTTCACCATGGTGCAGGTGTGGCCTGTGCGACAGGTGAGGCCTGTAACTGAGAAGCTACCTGCTAATCACCCCCTGCTGACTGGACAACGAGTACTGGACGCTCTCTTTCCGTGAGTCCCGCGCTTTTCATGATTCTCATTTCTCCATTAAACAGACTTGTCTCCAGTGTTGGCCCACTGCTTACTTACCCTGAAAATGTCTTTTTATTGTCTTACATTGGTATCAAACACCAACAAGCTTTCATGCTTAGGGTTGCCAGATCCCCTATACCCTAAAGTTTGTTTTTTTTCTCCTAAATGGATGCATTTTCTGCCTATTGTTTTACTTAAACTTCCCAACCTAATGCAGCCAATCTGGGGTTGTTTAATGAGGCTGCTCAATCTGCAAGCATACCTTCTCATTGATGAGCTGAAGAAATTAAATCAGCAATGAGATTAAATCATGCTTATTAGTTGACGTTATCTTGGATTAATGCGAAAGTGCACTAATTCTGCTGAAATGTAAAAATTACTTTCTCAACAGTTTGATTATTAATAATTAATCAATTTAACCATTATTGTAAAGTCCTAATTTTTTTCCATTTTTGTGCAGTTGTGTCCAAGGAGGGACCACAGCCATTCCTGGAGCTTTCGGCTGTGGTAAAACTGTGATCTCTCAGTCTCTCTCCAAGTACTCCAACAGTGATGTCATCATTTACGTGGGATGTGGAGAGCGTGGAAATGAGATGTCTGAAGTATTAAGAGACTTTCCAGAGGTTGGTATGGCACTGGTGTCAATGATCCTGGTCATGTTGATTTATGTGACGTCTGTGAATGTAATATAAAACTTTATAACCAGAAAAGTTCAAATGACCTAGACGTGCGGTTTAGATGAACCTGTTTTAGATGATTGACAGTAATTTTCTTCGATAGCTAACTATGGAGGTGGACGGCAAGGTGGAGAGCATTATGAAGAGAACCGCACTGGTGGCCAATACCTCAAACATGCCTGTGGCTGCCAGAGAAGCCTCCATCTACACCGGTAAACTCAAAAGCTAGATATGTGACGATGGTCCAGTTATAGGGGTCAGTCTTTAAAATGATACATTTCTAAATGAAAACTACACATGGAAGCTAAACAAATAAGCTTTCCATTGATGAGTGGTTTGTTAGAATATGATAATATTTGGTCAGCATCCAATTTTATTTATTTTTATTTTTTTTAGAAAATCACCTTTTGAGGTTGTCCATATGTCCTTAGCAATGCAAAATTACAATAAAAAGTTAAGTTTTAAGATATTTACAGTAGGAAATGTACAGAATATCTTAAAGGAACGTAATCTTTCCTTAAAATGCGGAATGATTTTTGACACACACACACACACACACCCACGCACAAAAAAACAATAATACTGACCCATCAATGTATTTTTTGCCATTGCTACAAATATACCCGTGCTACTTAAGACTGTTTTTGTGGTCCAGGGTCACATATATGAAATGATAATAATAATGTAATGATGGTGAATCAGGTTTTATAATTATTGATAACGAAATGACACACAACCTGTAAAAGAAAATACACATATATATATATATATATATATATGTGGATGCAGCTTCATAACATGCCTCGTGTGTGAACAGGTATCACATTGTCTGAGTACTTCAGAGACATGGGCTATAACGTCAGTATGATGGCTGACTCCACCTCCCGTTGGGCTGAGGCTCTTAGGGAGATCTCTGGACGATTGGCTGAGATGCCTGCTGGTATGTACAGCTCTTACAACTTTCATTGTAGCAAATATTATAATAACTTCTGAAGGATTGTGACAGGAAAGCTTTGCTTCACATGAATAAACTGCTTTTTAAAAACATACTTAAATAGTAATAATATTTTAAAATTCATAAGCAGCCCTGATAAGCATAAGAAACATTTTACAGACCCTAAACCTTTGACTGCTATAGGCTACTATTGAATTAAAAAAAATACTCTTTGAATATACTGCGTACTTTAAAGTTATGCATTGTATTTGCAGCAAACTTCCTCCAAGTTGTGATTGCAGTGCAGTTTGTTTAATACCTACCCAAACCGCAGCAAAATGAGACATATCATATGTTTAATAACTGCAATTTTAATGAGTTTTGACTACATTTTTGGCTAAAGTTTCTTATATTGGATAATCAAGCGATCTTGTTTTTCTTTTACAGACAGTGGGTATCCCGCATACCTTGGAGCCCGTCTGGCATCATTCTATGAGAGAGCAGGTCGAGTCAAGTGCTTGGGTAACCCAGAGAGAGAGGGCAGCGTCAGCATTGTGGGAGCGTAAGTACTCTCAAACAACATCAAGTGGGTCATCATAATAAATATACAAAATGATATGCAAGTTTATTTCTTTGTGAATGTTATGTGTGAATTACATGTATTTTTGTGGTGGTTTATGCTGTAGACCTTGCTGTTCTCTCCACTCATTTTGTGAATAAACATTTCTCTACAGTGTGTCTCCCCCTGGTGGTGACTTCTCAGATCCTGTGACTTCTGCCACTCTTGGTATTGTGCAGGTGGGTGACTCCTATGGAAATACTTGGTTTTTAACCTATGGTTTAACTCTTTTAAATGAGGAAGTAATAAAACCTTCCATTATTTCCCCCCTCTCATTTGAAACGCTGCTCTCAGGTGTTCTGGGGTCTAGATAAGAAGCTCGCCCAGAGGAAACACTTCCCTTCTGTTAACTGGCTGATCAGTTACAGTAAATATACACGAGCGCTGGATGAGTACTATGACAAACACTTCCCAGAGTTTGTGCCGCTGCGTACAAAAGCCAAAGAGATTCTGCAGGAAGAGGAGGACCTGGCTGAGATTGTGCAACTTGTTGGAAAGGTGTGTTTGTGTATGTTTTTTGTGTAATGATATTTGTAATTATATCAACAAGTTATTCAATATATTTGTATCGATAGTTTATTAAATATATCTATGTTGATTCTGAATGCTTTTTTTTTTGTTTTTTGCCCGCAGGCCTCTCTGGCTGAGACGGATAAAATCACTCTGGAGGTGGCCAAGCTCATTAAAGATGACTTCCTGCAGCAGAACGGTTATACTCCCTATGACAGGTAAACTAAACATATGTGCAAAAATCTTTTTAAAGGAACACTCCACTTTTTGAAAAAAGGCTTATCAGATCGCTAGACCCGGAGATCGGCTCAATGGATTCAAAAATTTTCAACTTTTTTTTTTATTTTTTCAAGTGGAGCATTTTAAAAGTTAAGTTGCCTGTTTGTCAGTCTGTGCTAATAATTTCTCACATTAACACCCTGTGTCTCTCTCTCTCTCTCTCTTTCAGGTTCTGTCCCTTCTATAAGACAGTGGGAATCCTGTCCAATATGATAGGTTTTTATGACCTGGCCCGACATGCTGTCGAGACCACAGCACAGAGTGATAACAAGATCACGTGGGCCCAGATCCGTGAACACATGGGAGAAATTCTTTATCGCATCAGCTCCATGAAGTTTAAGGTACCGTTGCTCCAGATACTGATGTTGGGAATTTTGTAGATGTAAAGTTCACAGACTGCAGATTGCAGTAAATATTAAATATGAAATGGAAACGTTTAACTTAAAAAGAGTGTCTTGTTAGCAACTAAATAAATAAAGTTTAAGTTTAAAATATAACTAAAATTAAAATGAAGAGAAAAAAAAAAGCTAAGTAGAATGGAAATAAAAAATATAAGCAGTTCAGTGAAACTGTATAGAGTGTATATACCAGCAACATACATGCATATTAGGGTTGGGTCGATAGACGATTCCATCGTCCATGGCCGATGGCTGATAGACCGATAGACATCACGATGGTGAGCCGCAGAAGCAGCAACCAGCTCGCGAAAAACACACTTAATCTATGGCGGCAAATCTATGCCATCAATAAGCGAGCGCGGTAAATGAATTCCGCGAGAGGAAAACGGATGTACATGCGAAGAAACGGGGCCCGCGAGCTCATTTCACACCTTCACGCGCGCTTGATGTGTCAACCGCGCGCAAGTCAAGCACTCGTGCACGATCACTCCTGCGCACAATCCTCCCTCACCTGCTCGCGCGAACACTGTTTTGTCAGTCGTGGGGCGGGGCTTGGTGTTTTAGACATCGTACGATGCCAAATTGGCCGACATCGCCCAGCCCTAATGCATTATGTGTATTTTATTCACACTTCTTTATTATTTGTGTTTTATTGGTTTTTCTGTGTACTGGAAGCTTCTGTCACCAAAACAAATTCCTTGTATACATACCTGGCAATAAAGCTCTTTCTTATTCTGATTCTGATAATATTCTATATTGAGAATGTGGGGTTGAGTCCTGTTGTGTCTTGATCTTGTTTTCTACCAAAAAGGACATACAGTTATTTATGAAATGTTTAAATATATGCAGAAGTATAAAATTTGCTGTTAAAAATGAAACGGGAGTTATAGAAGAGTTATTCAAATGTCGTTCAAAAATCAAAAACTGCAATTCATTATTATTGCCATGAACCCCTTAGACCAAACAATATGGAAGATGATTAGCATTAAAATGTTAATGTTAACTGAACTGTTGTTTAATCTATTAGAGGTCATATTTAACTTAAAAAATATTGACAATGATTGACAGTTTTAATAATAATGTAATTAATTTATTAGAATTGAGCAGTTTTTAATAACTGCATATGTCTGTGTGTTTTGCAGGATCCAGTCAAAGAGGGTGAAGCCAAGATCAAAGCTGACTACGCCCAACTGCTGGAAGACATGCAGAATTCTTTCCGCACTCTCGAGGACTAAAAGCAACCTTTGACCTCACACGTGTCCCAGCTCTCTCCTCCCCTGTGCTGTGCAGTGCATTTCCCAGTGCTCCCTTGTGCATGTGTACCTCTCGTCTGAATATACACTGAAACCGAACAACGCAAATGTGAGTCCGAGCTAGTAGCCATCGCTAATCTGAACACGTCCTTTAGAAACGTAAGAGTGCGTGTTCTCACTCAACTGTTACTTGGTGTTTGAACTATGAGATCGTATTTTAGCATCTTGCCTCTGTGATCACTCTGTGCTGAGACTCAACACTTGAAGCACAAAAACAGCAAACAGTCATCTTCTCTTTTTCTCACCACCTGCTTTCCCATGAGTCCTCGCTGCATGTGTTCGGAGCGCAGGGGAGCACAGTGTTTATTCTCATCTCAGTTTTTTTTTCTCTGTGACCAATAGAAATGTGTTATATAATAATGGGAACAATGGAAGTCGGAAAGGGATCACTGAGGCTTCCCTTATTTATTTGAATCTTGTTTTGTCTCATTAATGTGATTTCTGCTCTGTGTGTGTTCCTTCGAGTGTGTGTGTGTGTGTGTGTGTGTGTGAGTGTGCATGGGTGTGTGGGTAATATTGTGGCTTCTGTAGTGGTACATTACTACATTTATTGTGTGTTGTGTTGTGTGTTCAGTTCCAAAGAATTAAACTGTTGGAAACGGTTTGAGTGACTCTGCTTTATAACGAAAAGATGATTTGATTTTCATTCTAGTAGTTGTCCTCTCACATGTGAAAGCTTGGGATTTTTTGTAAGGGTTAATGATCACCAAGGCTGCATTTATTTGATCAAAACTTACAGTAAAACAATAAAATTGCTAAATATTATTACAATTTAAAATAGCTGTTTTCAATTGTACAATTATTTTGTGGTGGTGGGTAAGTAAAATTTTTACTCCAGTATTTTTTAAGAGTGCATTTCTGAAAAGACTAATAATTAATATAATCAAAACTATATATATGTATATGTATATGTATATATATATATATAAGCTTGAAAATATATTTGTTTTTATTATTTACATATATATAAAGCTTGAAAATATATTTGGTTTTATTATTTATATATATATAAAGCTTGAAAATATATTTGGTTTTATTATTTATATATAAAGCTTGAAAAATATTTGTTTTTATTATTTATATATATATATATATATATAAAGCTTGAAAATATATTTGTTTTTATTATTTACATATATATATAAAGCTTGAAAATATATTTGTTTTTATTATTTATTTATATATATATATATATATATATAAAGCTTGAAAATATATTTGTTTTTAATATTTATATATATATAAAGCTTGAAAATATATTTGTTTTTATTATTTACATATATATAAAGCTTGAAAATATATTTGTTTTTATTATTTATATATATATATAAAGCTTGAAAATATGTTTCTTTTTATTATATATATGTACGCTTGAAAATATATTTGTTTTTAATATTTATATATATATATAAAGCTTGAAAATATATTTGTTTTTATTATTTATATATATATAAAGAAATATTTTTTTATTTATTTAACCCTAACTTTCCAATACTTCCAATTTGAATACCTTTACATATGCAATATTTGTAATCCACCTGTGACTTTTATTTATTTATTTTGCTTTCCTCAGAGACAGGCTTGTGCTGGCCTTGTGGATGTTTTTCAAGCTGCGGTTACTCGTGTAGTTACATGAGACAGGGAAGTCACCAGAGACACTTTGAATAATAAAACTTGTTTATTTGTGTCAAAAGCAGAGATGGTGATTTTCACAGTAAACAAACCTAAGCCCGTGGGACGAAATCACACAATCACAAACCAGTTCTGAGGCGAAGGCCCTGCTGGGTCTTACAAAAGGCATGTAGGTGAAAATGAAGAACTTTGCAATTTGGTTCTTTAATCAAAACAGAATACTGAAGCACGAGCATGAGCGTCGAGGCCTCTCTTGAGAGGAAATGTATTCAGTGTTGAGTGCAGACAAGAACAGTTTCTGATTGATATAACTTCATAACGGCCTCTGCTAAACATCCACTCAACAGTCCATCTGCTCCACTTGAGGTATGCAAAGGACTTACTGCTGGACTTACATCAGTGTCTGCTAAATAGCATCTATGGTATGTTGTCATGATTATTAAAAAGATTAGCGATACTGAAAACATGTGCATGCATATAGTTAAAAAAAGCAAGTATGCAAATATGATTTAACATGGGATGGTTTTCAACTCTGACAGCGCAATGAACTGAAAGTTGTATCAGCTATATAATAAGTCTTATAAAATTGTTACAAATAAATACACATCAGACTGGATGAAATAAACAAAAAACATGATTCATTTCAGGAACCATTCATGTAGAATTCAGATATTACGTTCAAATGGCTCAAGTAGTTATTCTTACAAAGGAAATGCATGCTCGTCAGTACAAAACCTCGACTGCTCTTTTTCATCATTGTTAGATTTGATGGGGAGTGTATGTGTTCGAGGAGGGTCACCAGATCTATTTGTCTATGTAATCGTATATATTATGATTCAGAATATGGGGTGAGGTAAAGCCCTCAGGGTTCACTTAAGTCATTCTCTCATGCACTGCGGTCAGTTCTTGGCAGTGTGAGCTGTTCGTTTACCTTTGGCCTTTACCGTATCCTCTCCGCACGTTTAACCTTTAATGCTCCAGAGCTGTCGCTCGCGGGTCATTTCTGCAGGCAGTTGAGTTTGTCTTTGAACTGAGTCAGTATCATGGCAACCAGCCCCACTGCCACGCCAACAACCGCCACAACGATGCCAATTATAGTGCCCACAGACTCTTCAATCACACCTGAGCAGATTCGAAGAAAATGCTATAATCTCACTGTCATGTTTCATTGTCTCAGATGAATGTAATTGGCTCCCTAACAAAATATTTCAGATTTCGCATTTATTCATGCTTTTGCAGTTACCTAGTGCTCAGTTACTTCATCTTTAATATTGCTAATAGTTTAATAACACTGTTAAAAGAATCTCCATGTGTAATAAATGTTTCATACTTCATGCTGTACATTATATTCTTGTGATGTCAAAATTTATTTCAAATATAATTTTTATCAATACTTGTGTTATATATATACACATACATACACACATGCCCAACACAAATTTAAAATATAATTTTTTTCTAATTCATTATTTTAATTTTTTTGGGCATAACAGATTATAGGCACAAATATATGTGCGTGCCTGTGTGTAATACATTTTTTATATATATATAAATAATACAATTTTATTATGTTACTTATATATATATATATTATTGACTCCTGACTCTCTCTATATAATTATTTTCTATTTTATTATTGCAAATTTATTGGCCATAACAGATTATAGGATCTAGCCATCATTTTTTTAATTCTAGTTCTGGTTCTTTAGTATATTTTCTTCCTTAAAACATGGTTATTTTAGAATCATAATTGTTTTAATTGTATTTTAGGATATTTAAGCACAAAAAAATGAGAAATGCCTTGGAAACTAGCTGACGTAAAATAGAGTATATATATTTAGATATGTTTTTCAGCCAACTTTAATGGGATTTGAAGTAATGACATATTTTTTTCTTTTTATTTCTACTTTAGGTTTTAGTTCATTTTACAGTAGTAACTCTGCTTTGAACTGTACAAAACTACATATTATATTTAGGTAAGCTCTTCCTTGAGGTTTACAGGCCATAGATTGATTAATAGATAAAAAAGGATAAACATATATGTATTTTTTACTCTCATCCTCTCTCACCCAGTCCTTTGCGGATGCTGAGTTTGGTCCCCGCTCCTTGAAGAACAGTGGAGCGTGTTGATAAGTAGGCACACAAATACAGGCCTTGATCCTCCACCGAAATATTTCTTAGTGTCATGGACAGATCTCCCTCAGACAGATCTCCAGACAAAAACACACGGCCAGCAAACTCATCCTCCACCGTCTCGTTGCCTTGTAGAACCTTCTTCCTTCCCTCCAAACTCTGCACATACCACCTCACCTTCACAGTCTGTACTTCATCCACTTCCAGCTTTAAAAAACAGGGAAACACCACATCCTCCCCTTCCAAAGCTTTTGCTTTTGGAGGCTGTTGTAAATATGCCGCCCCCTGTGAGCCGGGAGGACCATCCGCAGACAGAGAAGATAAAGGTTCTGCTGTGGATGTGATGAGGATGGTCAGAGATGTTTGAAAGGGACTGGCGATAACGGTCATATTTACAAGAAGATAAAGAAAAAGAAGCCCACCTGTCAATAAAACAGAGTGCATTGATTAAATGTGAATGCATCAATTAATAGTCAAAACTCAAATGATAGCATGTTTGGCAACATTTTAACCAATCAAGAAAAATTCACACTTACACGCACTTATGTAGAGGCACCGATGCTATAAATACAGTAGCTTACATGGCAGTGTTATGGTCACACTAAGTCCCTTTACTAAAATTAGAGACTCAAAAGTCGCGAGGATTAAAATGTCAAAAGTCCTGCATGGAGCATGAATCCTATGACCATTACTTGATTCGGTCAACAGTAGTCTAGTAGTCGGTTCAGAATGAATGCCACCGATTTTCTAAATCAAGCCCGAATGACCAAAAACAGATTTGACAAGAGCGGTGTCATGTAACTCAGTGAACTCAAGAATGTTAAACAGATGTGAGTAATTAGACGTTCCTCTCTCGTACTTCATCTCTTCTCATTAATGTTTTAGAAAATGCTGCTTCCATGAACACATGGAATGAGATGAACATTTACTGTCTGCTTCACAGGATTGTTAAATTTGTACATATGATCACTTGAAAAGGGAGAGAGATGATAAAAGTCTGCTCATTTGTTTGAGTTTCCTTGTTAATCCGTCAAGCTACGTACACAGACAAATGAGAAAGCTGAATGCTAAGACAAGGATATACTCTTACCTGTGAGGGCAGAGTGGAAAAGGTGACTTAGTAAGTTTCTAGAAGGTAGGAAACTGAGAAAAGCCATTTCTGTCTCGGGGAAGTGTCACACTCTGACACTGAGCTGACAGAGCTTCACTTTATCTCCCCCTCCTACATCCCACACACACACACACACACACACACACACACACACTTAGTCCCTTTTCACCCACTCAGTATTACCTTGCATATCTATCTGGCACAATGTACTGTTGTTTTACTTGAATTTTGGACTACTGTATTTGCATTGTTTTACAGCATTATTAAATCCAATAGTTTACCTTACTTAAATATTAATAGTACTTACTAGGCTTTATTAAGTTACAGCTGATTTCTAGGCAAAACAAATTACTTACTGCTTTGAGTGGGGACACTTTAAAATATTCAAAGGAACCAATGACATTAATAAACCATTGAGAGGCAGCAGTGCACTAATATGTTGCTAATGTGCAAGAGTAAGAAAAGAATAACAGTTATTGCCACTAACTTTAGTTATGTGTCACTAGTTGCGTTTACTCATTTCCCAAAGTCATCTTATGGTAATAAGTGTTTCACTGTGCACTTGCAACTTCAGTTTTCTTCCTGTTTGATGCAGCAATGCATCATGAAATCATAAGTTGATTTTAAGAGAAGAAAAGTAATAAATAGGAAAGTGCCCTGTCTATTAATTAAATCATTAGCTAGTGTATTTTTCATGTTACGTGGAATTTACATTTTCTTTGTCATAAACACACTGAGAAGCTTTTAATTAGGTCAATAAAATTTTTTTATATTTGTAGTAATATGCTGAGTCACACAGACGTCAGAATTTAGTATCACAACAAGAGTAACAATTACATTTTATGAATTGTAACAATGACCATTTTATAAAATTGGCAAAGAAAGACAACAACAGTAAAACAAAGCAATTGTTTTTGGTTCGGACAACACAACCACTTCATGGGCCTCCCTCTTTGTGCTAAGGGCCCCCTGCACCTCAAGGGCCCCTGGGCAGCGGCCCCGCCAGCCCGTTCCGTAGTCTGTCCCTGGTTCTAATGTAGTTACTAGAACTCTTATATAAGCGAACTATAATAAGCATTTGTCAGTAGTGTTGGAGAGTATTAAATGTAGTAATTAAATAACAGTTCCTTGAAAGTCATGGAAATGAAAACACACATACGGATTTGATTGGTTTCTTTCCCAAACTACATGTACTGCTCTAAAAAAGAGACACCAATGTTTCAGACCTTTAGGACCCACAATAAGACATTGTGTTATTGTTTATTCAATAACTGTTCTATATACTGAATGGGTTTATATGCTTTATTTTTTTTACGATTAATCCCCCCCCTCCAAAAAGTGAATTATTAATTTGAAAACTAAACTACAGTTAAAACTGTAAATCTATCTATCTATCTATCTATCTATCTATCTATCTATCTATCTATCTATCTATCTATCTATCTATCTATCTAT
>JAUMHQ010000152.1:203073-213091 GCA_032361165.1 Enteromius paludinosus | reverse complement strand
CCTCCTTTGAGAAATAGGCCCCTGATCCAGCTAATCAAGGTCTTCAGGATTACTAGAAACTGTCAGGCAGGTGTGATTTGGAGCTGGTTGGAGCTAAACTGTGTAGAGCTGTGGCCCTCCAGGAATTTAGTTTGAGAACAATGGTATAAGGTCTCCCCACAGAGAAAATTCACATGAATACACTTTGGATAGCTCTGATACGATTTCAACGTATTTGTAGTAACCTTGTAGTGTCTTGCTCTGATGGCAGCAGGTAGCCAGCTAGCTACATTATTATTATTATTTTTTTAAGCTATAGCTGTGTGCTTGAATTAAAATGCCCAAAGCTAATATATTTATTGGATAGTACAGAAAACATTATGACATCACTGCAGGCATTCATTCCACTGATACAGCTGAACACAGTTGAGCATGGTTAGCTAACTGTGCTGGTAATTCATGGCCTGGAACTGTTTGTAAAAATTTTGCACAGAGTCATGCTCAAGTGGATAAGCAACAAACACTTTTTTTTTTGAGCTTGGAACAGTTGGTGAAAAGAATAATGTAAAAAATCTAATCAATATCAAAATATCAATCTTACAGTTTTAAACCACGCATTAATCAACTTTTTAGGAGCATGATAGAAACATGCTCACAAACCACCTACAATCCTAGAAACATGCAGCTCCTAAACTTGCCTGGTAAGTGCCTGGTAAACAAAAGAACATGATATGCATGTTGCATTTTTTATGTTTTTTGAAAAAAAAAAAAGTAGAAGAGTGATGAAAAAGGAAAGCATAAGAGCTTGAGGTAAGCAGGTAAAAGGTTTTTGCGCCATGTCATGTTTATTTTATGTCTCAGTTTTATTGGTTGGTCAGGATGTAGATCCTACCAGCATACCTGTAACCATCAGCTGGATGTTCCAGCCTAGTTCCTAGTCTTGTTTTTCATTTGCGTTCTTGTTGTATCTTGGATTTATTGTTGCCGACCCCGCTCTTGTCTGGATTATCGCCTTTACCTCACCCCTCGGACTCTGTTAGTTGTGATTTTGACCTACGCTACGTTTTACGACCATTCCCCTGTCTCAGCCTCTGATGTCCAAGTCTGCCGTTGATCACTCTGCCTGTTACACTCTGCTAGTGTTGTAATATTTGTGGGGTTATTTCAAACTAAATAGAGGCACAGCTTCATATACACATACTCAAAAATACTTAAAAATTGTGTTTTTCAGAGTGATGCCATAGATAATTAACCAATAAACCTTTGATGGAACAGCTCTTGAGATAACCTTTTTTTATTTTTTGTTATTTTTTTTTAAGATACATTTTTGTTAATGGAACAGTCACCCACTCCTCCTCCAAAAGACAACATAATAATAATAACAATAATAATAATAGTTTTCCTAAATTTAATCACCCTCAGTGCATCCAAGTTGTAGATGAGTTAAGGCAGCGTTTCTCAATCCCGGTCCTCGCGCCCCACCGCTCTGCCCATTTCGTATGTTTCTCTTGTCGCTTCAGACATTTCTATTCGAACGTATGTGCCCTGTGAAGTGGACATCAATGGATGTTCTGCAATGATTGCAATTCGAAGCGAACGTATACGTTCCATTCAAAGTGCATTTAAACGTGCGAGACGTAATTTAGATCATATTCACATATTTACAGCGCAAATCCGTGAATTAACTTTCCGAAGTGAAGTAAACTTTAATGGATTTCCCCTGCTCAGGGAGAAGGGAGCAATGAACACTGTGTAGGGTACATGTCAATCGGAACACAGCTCATGCACGGAGCTCTCTTCTAATGAGCTGATTATCAGAATCAGGTGCGTTAACAAAGAGAGACATGCAAAATATGCAGAGCGGTGGAGCGCGAGGACCAGGATTGAGAACCGCTGAGTTAAGATAAAAAAAATTAGATAAACTTGGAAAAACATTATCAGCATTATCACTTGCTTATCCGTCAATCTTTTACAGTGAATGTGTTCCATCATTATTAGACTTCAATCCGCTAAAATAAATATATTCATGAATAGCAGGCATTCCACATGACCCCATTCCATCAATTAATTAATTAAACATAAGTTTTTATCCATAATATTGCTATCCATCTATCTAGAAAGCTAGAAGGCTAGATAGATGGATACATAAATAAATAAATAATGTGAGAGAACAACATGAGATGTACTTTTTCACTGGAGGAAACATTATTGGGGGTTATGGACTAGTAATTTGTCCAGAACCAACATTTCGAAGTTCAAAATGTCTTAATAGTAAGTTTTTGAACTCTGCAATGTGTATTGCATTATTTCACTGCATATGATTCATTGGTGACCAAGTGATACATAGCTAAATTTCTTCAAATATGTTCCAAAGAAGAAACAAATTCATCTGCATCTTGGCTGGCATGAGGTCTTAAATTCCGTTCCCAAATCAGATAGTAGACCATATCCAAATTTATGATTAGAGGAATAGTATCCTAAGCAAACATGTACATGCACGCACACACACACACACACACACACACACACACACACAAACATGAATCTTTACTTCATCTGACACACTTTATGTATGTAACTCTGTTTTAACACCCCTCTGTCAACACTATAAATTTGAATCATGTTTTGGGGCTCATCTTTAATTCATGTGCCTCTCTTCATAAATCTGTTTACTGTAATTGCCTATACCTGGCCTGTTTTATGTATGTAAATAAGCCCTCTATACACTGAGAGATTTTATCCAGCTTAATATGCATCTGATTTGCATGGTAGCTGAGTTCGCCTTTCCTTAGAAGGGCCAAATTAGCCCCCAGTCAAAGCAGAGGCTGCATTGTTGCTTTAATTCAATAGATCCACTGATTGACAACCAGTGTCTTAAAGTAATGACCAGTTTGACCCTGTGGTTTATAATGCTTTGGTGAACATTAAAGAACACACTCATACATTTATGTGCTGTGCTGACAATTTTCATGCGAAAATGTAGTTTGAAGTAATTTACTCCTTGATCCTGAATGATCATTATGAGCTATTTTAAATGTAATCAAAACCATGTGCATTGATGAAAGTGGTAATGTTCCTCTTTGCTGTTAAAATAAATAAAGTAAAATATGATCACACCACAACAAGGGCTATTTTTACTCTTTTGCTTAGAGATTTATTTATTTATTTATTTTTTTAAGTTTTCTGAAAGGGTGAGCTTTTTAAAAAGTAAACCAGTAAGCCTTTTATTTGATCACAGTTGTAACAAAAAAGTTGATTTAATGGGTAATGTTTAAGATTTTTGAACCTTCAGTAATGTCTGCCTCAAAAATAATACTGATAAGTCATAGGTTAGTAGTTATTCTTAACCACCATGTTGTCAGATACACACCACATTTTAAATTTAATAATCAAATAATATTTTTATACTACAAATTAGATTGAAGTTAATCTCTATCAGATGCATATTAATTTGTTTACTGATTGATGTTGTAACGGAACGTCGGAGGCAGTAGGATCCATGTGCAAGTGTTTATTAAGAATAGTGAACAGGCGGGGTCAAGACACAGCAAACAGGTAAATCAGAGGAGAGGCAATATCAAGGTCAGGAACAGGCAGGAAGTTCAGGGCTGGCAGCAGGAATCATAGTCGAATAAACAGATCAGAGGTAATACACGGGCAGACAAATAAACACAATAGAAACGCTCAGTAATGTTGCAGGGCAAACCAGACTTCGCATCGAGCTAGTCAGAACCCATTGGTCATTGAAGTTAGAGGAGCCGCCACCAGGCTAAAGTCCTTGGATGCAAATCCAAGGATGCGCTAAAGCTCCTTTACCGTTCGAGGTCTTGGCCAGGTTACAACAGCGTTAACGTTTTGATAATCCATGGTGACACCATCCGCACTGATAATGTATCCAAGGAAGGCGACTTTAGTTTGGTGGAACTCACACTTCTGAAGTTTGGCATAAAGCTGGTGGTCAGTCAATTGTTTGAGCACTGCCCGGACATGCTGGATGTGTGAGTCAAGATCATCTGAATATATTAAAATGTCATCAATGTAGACTATTAAGTGACATTGGAGCATGTCTCGGAAGACTTCGTTGACGAAGGCCTGGAAAACTGAGAGACTTTTAGAAAGACCGAAATGCATCACCAAATACTCATAGTGGTGGAGAAGGCCTTTTTCCACTCGCCCCCCTCTTGACTACAAATTAAGTTGTAAGGGCCAGCTTGGTGAATTACTTGGCCCTACATAGTTGTTCCAAGGCAGCAGGTACGAGAGGAAGAGGGTAGCGGTTTTTAATGGTGATGTTATTCAGGCTTCGATAATCAATGCAAAGACTGCCATCCTGTTTCTTTATAAAGTAGAAGCCCGCTGGGGCAGGAGAGGTGGATGGGTGGATAAATCCCTTAGCGAGCTCTTCCTCAATGTAATGGTTCATGGTCTCTGGCTGTGACAAGGGGAAAACGCACCCCCTGGTGGGGATGGCTCCTGGTAGCAAGTCGATGGCACCGCCACACGAGTTCCACATATATGCATATATAAGCAAACAGGTAAATCAGAGGAGAGGCAATATCAAGGTCAGTAACAGGCAGGAAGTTCAGGGCTGGCAGCAGGAATCGTAGTGGAAGAAACAGATCAGAGGTAATACACGGGCAGACAGATAAACACAATAGAAACGCTCAGTAATGTTGCAGGGCAAACAAGACTTTGCATCAAGCTAGTCAGAACCCCCCTCACACACACCCCCCCCCCCCCAAGTCCGTGTGGAACTATTATTCGGGAGAGGGTGCTGGTGCCGGTTGGACAGAGCAACAGAGGCGCGGCTCGTTACAAATGTGGTGGACATTTTTCTTATAGATTGCAATTGCTATCAGATAAATCTAAGCTCCTTTATCAGTTGGTGGTTAACTGATAGTTATTGTTATTGTATTTTTAAAAATTATATTAAAAATTATACAACAGGTATATTTCAACATGCATTTTTTTTCTGTAAATGTCATTTATCAATATTTTCAATGCCTGCTACCAGCTGAATAATTATATAGTTAATTCAACCCCAGGTATTTGAAAAAATGGTAATTACAATGCCTTCAGTCAGCTCCAGCTAGAAGGATGAAAGCTTTATGGAACATAGAGGAATACTCAGAGAAGACATTCATGACAGTCAATTAAGCACAAGCAATAGTGTTATTTATTTATTTATTGAAGACATAATAAAAAACAAAAAAAAACTTCCAGACATCTGCCACCCATTCTGCTTAATAAAGTCTGTCTGCTTTTGGGGTTTAAAACCATAAAAAAGACTCAAGACAGTTTTACCCCAAAAGTAAAAAGAATTCTGCACATTTTAGCTGTGTTAACTCTTCTTAAAGAAACCTGATTGCTTGACACCAACTGCTCAGCACAGCTGAGGATGGAGGGCTTATCAGAAGAAACATGCTGCTGGGGAAAGCTGTGGCTTTCTGTGACCCACTGGCATTGCATTTGCCTGAGGAGATTATGAGGACAGTAAGTGACATAAAGTCAGCTCGGACTCAGAGCTTTGCATTAATTGGGCTCATTCTAACAGCAAACAACTGTAATGTTCATGAAGTTCACAAAGAAAAACAAAAAAATCAGTTTTTCCACATTGCACTAGTTGGCTTAATGTATTTAATAAACAAGGTTGTCAAACATCCCTGTATACAAAGGTTCCTTAAACTTAATTAATTGTGCCTCTTGCAGTAACTGCTACCAATTCAATGAATTCAAGAGCAGCCTGCCACAAACACTGTTTCCTGATTATTTTAATCATTTTTAAAATAATATCTCAAGTATTTTATAACAACTGTATTCATTTTTGGTTTTTTTTACACATTTTGGGTCTGCAATATTATTTTGACAAATTCATCTCTGTTGTTGCACGGGCAGTCAATGGTAACTATTTTCTCTTACTTAGTTGCTTATCAGCATGCATATTACTCGAATGTTAAGCACATATTAAGCACAAATTAATGCCTTATTAAACATGACCTTATTCTACATCCAAATTTAAAGGGTAACTCTACCCCAAACTTAAAATGTTATCATTAATCACTTACCCCAATCTTGTGACTGTCCCATTGACTGCCAAGTAAATTATACTGTCATGGTCCAGAAAAGTATGGAAGACATCGTCAAAATAGTCAATCTACCATCAGTGGTTCAACCTTTAACGTTATGAAGCTACAAGAATTATTTTTGTATGGAGGAAAACAACTTTATTTAACAATTTGACACCGTAATGTCACCATAGCACCACAAAATGCTTCTACTCTTCTATGTCAGGCCGTAGTACAATGATACATTTTCTACATTTATGCATTGATTTGAATGCAAACAGCACATCTCTGACATGGGTGACACAGATTATGCGTATAAATTTTGAGTGCTGTGGTTATTCTCCAAAATAGATTATTGACTTTTTTTTTTCCTTTTATGGTTGCGTAACCCTTTTACAACTACCTTACTAACTACGATTAAGCAGCAAATTAGGAATTTGAGGGACATTTTAGTAGTGAATAAGTGTTCCCTATTCTAAAGTATTTTTTGTGAAGATGGAATTGATGCAGGTTTATAGCATGTTCCTAAATCAACATATTTTGATGACCCTAGAACAACATTTTAATCCCAAAATTTTGTTTTTACCATACCTCTGCACATAACCTAACCCAGATGTAATGATAGATGATATAAAAATATAAACTGGTTCTCTAAATCTGATCGGCTTATCACAATGATGTTCATGTGAACTCCTTGATTAGTTGGTTCAGGTGTGTTTGATTTGGGCAAGCTGCAACATGGTATCTCTCCTGGAGCAGGGTTGGAGACCCCGGTTCTAGTTGTCTTAGAGAGGCAGTTCGTAACGGTTTGCTTTTCTATGAAATAGATGTGGGGAAATGGCCAATATAGGTTAAACCATAAAATCATTGGTAAATTGCTTCAGCTTACAGAGAGAAGCTTTGTCTACAGCACCATAGTGTTTAACCAGCTTCTTCACAATAACTGTATTACTGTTTCTTGAAAGTAATATGCTGATTTTGTCTGATGTGTCTATCAGGGCCTCTGAGCTTTATTAACCAGCAGAAGCAATCCATCAAGAATTTTACTGCTTCACTGCCACTGCAAGAAGTCATTTCCAAAAACCAGTGAACTGCACTCACCAGAGTCATTCTCTGGAATATGGCAGAACAACGATTAGATGAATGAGCAAGAACTGTCTGCACCTCAATACTAATAACTGTATAAGGGTCAGTCTAAGGAAAGGATGCCGTTTGTGTGATAAGAAATGTTAAAATCTACATACGTGAAAAATCGAATCTACATATTTGCAGAAATGTCACTGTTTCCTGATATCCGAAATCTGCATTGATTAAAATGTGAGTTTGTTATAATACTCTTGTCGGTTAACATCCACTCCTTCTCCTTGGTCTTTCTGTTGTCACTTTGTCCGTTCTGATAAATGACTGTATCAGGCTTTGCGAGCACACATGCCCTACACATAGTTGTTCTGGCCACAGTGGATGACCACAGTCGGGTAATCAATTTGAAATCCTTCCAGAGAGAATGGAGGTGTTCTTCTGTAACTTATCACCTTAAAGTGGGGAAGCATTCGATTCGACCATCAGCAAACTGGCCTATAAGATCCAAATAGAACCTTTCACTAAAGATTTATGAAATGTATTATCCCTACTGTATCAGTAATGTTACTCTTTTCATTTGGTAGGACATACATTAGAAATGTCAAATGAGACTTCCTGGCCATGAAAGCAGCATCATTGTTATCAGCATCCTAGTGGAAGTTGTTAATATTCTTTGTTCTTGTTAGTAATACTGCCTTTGTGTGCTGAGAGTGACATGGTGAAGGAAATGGTTATGACATAAGAAAACCAATGTGTTGGAGATGATTTCCAACAGTGTTGCGAAGTGGATATTCTGCAAGTGCCTAAGGCAAGGAAAGAAATCCAAGATTCTTCAGCATTATCTGAACTTTGCAAGCTGTCGAGTTCTCACTGTTGTACAGATGTATGACAACTATATTTTTTCGGCCATGCCAAGACTAATTAGCATCACTTCAGAAAATGAACTAATGTAATCAACTTTGCTTACATACAATCTGGAAAAAGCATGCCTCCTAATATGAATAGGGTGAATAAATAAAGGGAGGTATTTGCATGCTAATTAGCATAATGATCTTTTTTAGCACAGTGATTAACTCCAGGGTGTTCATCTGGGATTGAGTGCCATAAGGAGACTACATAGCCAGATGCTGATATCAGCATAGAATGTTCTCGAATGTTTCTATGCATTTACCATGAACTGTATATGCATTAATGATAGGAGTACTTTGGCGCATGTTCGTTATTTTTTGCCAAATTGGTGATATACTGTACTGTATTCACAAAACTAACATTCTGTGCATATTGTAAATGTGCAAACTAATTAATTTATCTACAGTTGCACTGGCATATAGGGTCACTCACTTGAGTAAAGCAAGAGTGCTTCCTATTGTTATTATATTTATATATATATATATACATATATATATATATATATATATATTTTATAAATAAATAAATTAATTCATTCATTAAAACAAAGGAAGTTTACAGGTGCAGTGTTTAAGGTAATATTTAGAAAAGCAACACATGTAATTTCAAACTATTGTGTGCTTAGTACTATTTTTAAATGTAAGCTGAAATGTACAATTTCACATTGTTACCTCGAGAATTAAAGGAATCGTATGTAAGACATGTATTGTAATAATCATAAAATGTCTCTGTTGTGCTCTACAGGCTTTAAGAAAACATGGTCATTTCAAGTACTCGTATCGCTAACAGCAGTAGTGCAGCTTGGATATTCTCGTTTAAAAAGCACAGTTGCAGCCCTCAACTGATGTTTATGTTGTCATGTTTTGTTTTGGCCTGAAGCGTCACCCTCCATCTATCCATCTATCAAGTCAGTAGTGTTTCAGGTAATCCAGGTTGCCTGTTTGGCAGAAAATACAGTGCATTTCATTTAATTCATTGTCATGTGCGATCGTTTCTGTTGGTGTTGTCAATCATGGCAACCTGAGTGTGCATCAAGTATGAAAAGGAGGGGCCGGGTAAAAAAAACCCTCTCCAGTATTTTGAATTTGGACTGCAATACCTAGTTGTAAAACCACAAGATGTCAATTCTACATTCGGTTCCTTTATGACTGTTTAGTGGTCAGTAATGTGGTTAGTGATGTTATAGTGGTGTTTTTTTGTGATGTTACTGTAATTGGTTTTAACATTTTTTATTCATTTTAATTAAGTGTTTAAATAGTAAGACAACTGATAAAAGGCTATGTGTAAACTACGGATGCTCATTTTAACGGTTTAAAAGGTCATTATATTTATTTCAGTATTTTACCTACTCATAGCCTATATAAAATTGTGTTAACAAAAAAAAAATCACATTTTATTGGCCTCATTCACCCAGCAGCAGAATACAGTTGTTGAGTACAGGGAGTGACAACCGTGTTCTGTAACAGAACTCACCGGGAAATGTTCAGGACTCGCAACCGCGTTCGTGGAACACGCGTGCTGTGTGAATGGAACAGGAATGCGCGCTCTGCTGCACTTAGCGCTTCTAGTGGGTGTTACGTGTTTTTATGTGTGTTTTGTGTAACTTATAGTGATGGAGAAATGAGCTGCGTCATGAGATCTCGTCAGTTTTCCACCGGAGCCTTTCTCGTCAGTTTTGTTCCGCTTTCCGTGCAAAGCTGCTGTCGGTTAATGAAGGTTTGATTAAAGAACTCGCGCCTCGATTGGACTCCTGTCATGTCAGAAAGTGGTAAGACTTAGTTTTGTGGATGTTGTACGGAAGTCTGATTATATTTTAGTCTGCTTATATTACTTTTAGTGCTGTCAAAAGATTAATCGCGATTAATCGCATCCAAAATAAAAGTTTTTCTTTACAATATATATGCGTTAATGCTGTGTTTGTTTATTATGTTTATATTAAAACACACACATACAGTTTACATTTTGAAAGTATTTACATATAAATG
>JAUMHQ010000152.1:160148-180089 GCA_032361165.1 Enteromius paludinosus | reverse complement strand
TGCCTGTTTTATGGTATAATGAGCACTTCCTAAGTTGTTGTTTGCCTCTTTAGGACTAATTGCTGCTGTTTCCCCACGTGTAAGTCGCTTTGGATAAAAGCGTCTGCTAAATGAATAAATGTAAATGTAAATGTAAAATGTAATAAGCTAACTCTTATTTTTAGAAAATGTTGAGACAGTCATATAAATAAATACATGCCTAAATGGCAATCATAGGAATATTTACAGTATATAGTATTTACATTTTTATCGTAAATCCAATATGAAATAAGCTAAAAAAAACAATAAAATTGTATTGAGTGCACTTTTACTTATTTATTTATTTTTTACATTTAATTATTTCTGCATAATCAATTTATTAAATCAAAATATTAACCTGTCCAATGACTAATTGATTAATTAATGACTTTTATACATTTACATTTATAAAAAAAAAAGAATAATGTATAAACATAAAATTATTGTTACGAGCAAGGTTGTCACACCTGATACAAAGACCACCTGATGTGAATTTTATATATTATTATATCTTTGCTCCACCTGCTTGTGACTTTTGTAGATATCCATGGACCTAACAAAACTTGTGTATGATTACACAAGAGATAACAATGCAACAAAACGTTATGCAGGTAATGTCTTGGTTACGTCTGTAACACTCGTTCCCTGAATGCGTTACGTCATTGACTGATGTCATGGGGTCCCGACTGGAAGACCAATCGACTCTGATCTTTGCAGAAAACCACCATTAGGTTTCTGCTGAGGAGCCGATCGGAACCGACTCCCCAGCGCAATCTGACCTTGTGGCAGGAGGGACATAATGTCTCCGTTCTCTCCTTCAGGTAATGAGGGTTACAGATGTAATGAAGACGTTCTCTTTTAGTCAGTCACTATGATGTTACGTCATTGACTGACTTCATGGGGTCCCCATAGAAAACGCCACAACCTGGACTGAGTTACGTAGGAGGCCAAAGTGCTGACAGGCTGCAAGGACAGCGTGTCAGACAAGATTCCACGCAACCTTCCCAACACCCTGGGGGTCAGCCTAACGGATGTGAAAAGCAGATGTTGGTTGGGCAGAGCGCATGTTTTAAAGTCTATGAAAAACGATCTTACAAAGAAAGGGGGACACAGTGGAAGAGCCGTGTAATAAAAGCCAGGGCTGAGGAGATGAAGGAGCTCTCCATCAGCATTGTCCAAGTTACTCCACTTAACTCGACTGTTGGGTCTGCCTCCTCCGAGGGCAGCGCTTGGAAGTTTACCACCTGATCCTGAAAGGAAGTAGAGGGGACTTTGGGCACATATCCAGGTTTGGGTCTCAAGAAAACGTGAGGGTAAAGAGAAATAGAGAAAAAAGAGAGACTTTCCCAAAGAAAGTCCATCCACCGCACCGTGATAAGCCTTGACGAGAGGAGCACCAGACCCCACTTCAGAGCATATTCTCAGGGCAGTGTCAGTTGTCGTGAGAGCGCGTTGGCTATGCAATTCAACTCTCCCGGAATATGAATGGCCCGCAGTAATTTGAACCGCAAGTTGCGTCAGGCGAAGGGAGCAAATACCACCTTGATTGTTGATGTCAACATTCTGAATGGCAGCCAGTGAAGGGACCAATTAAGAACACGCAGATACAGGATTGGCCGTAACCCACCTTTCTTCTTTGGTACAATGAAATAGGGTGTAAGAAAAAATT
This sequence comes from Enteromius paludinosus, assembly GCA_032361165.1. Taxonomy (NCBI): domain Eukaryota; kingdom Metazoa; phylum Chordata; class Actinopteri; order Cypriniformes; family Cyprinidae; genus Enteromius; species Enteromius paludinosus. The sequence goes on along the minus strand of JAUMHQ010000152.1, from coordinate 178,402 downwards.
AAGAGGTTGAAGATCTTGATGAAGATGTTTATTGCAGCATAGCAGTGACAAAGTACATGTGGTACCTTGGGTTCAGCAGAGTGAATGAACCCAGAACATCCTTCGTTTAAACCTTTTATACAGTTAAAGTTTACTCCCTTAATATAAATTAAGTTTCTCCTTTTGTAGCAGCTGTGATCTGTATGTTAATCATGTTCTAACACCTCTTTGTCTGAGATGGTTCTAAGTGTCTCAAACCCGCTTCCATGCTACAATGGGTGACCATTTGCTCAATATGTAATCATTCCCAATGGTCTTATCTCTCCTCCATAATAATTAAGCCTTCTTGGTAGATGGGCATGATCAAACACATATTGTGGAGTGGAATCTGGGTCGAGGCAAACTATAGATTCTTATAGGGGCTGGGCTCCGCCTCAGGAACCTGGACCCGGAGACCAGAAAACAATCGCCCATCCACAAACTCTCGGGGGTCGGTAAACGAGTCACCTCCAGCCAGATGCTCTTGGCTGCATACTCCATGGCCGCCAACTCTACTTCAGCCCCCCACCATGGCCGCTGCTCAGTTTCATCTTCAGTGGAAGCTGATGATAGCCGAACTGGAAGGGGTAGCGGACAAAGCTAGCCTTCTAATGAAAGAAAGCCACGACCTAAGCAAAGCCATAGACATACGCTCACAGTAAAAGCATGAACCATCCGCGAATGCCGTCTCAGCATGACTGAGGCCCAGACAAGTGAGACAACAATCGTGGCAGTTGTCAGAGGTGAGGACACTCCCACACAGCCCGGAGGAAATGCTTTTACTGACTGTGCAGATGTTTGGAAATTTGCTCTTTTAGCCAGAACTAAAGGACCACCGCCAAGCACAGTCTCGCCGCTATAATGCAGCTTCTTGCACCGACCAAGATCTTCTTTCCAAGTTCGTAGTTGTTGTTTTCTTCCAATCTTCAAAACCCAATCAGCTATGAAGCAGAAAGCTAATGGTGGTTTGCCAAATCCACCAAATAATGGTGGTAATGGAGTGTCTCAGCATGCAAAAACCACTGGCCAATTCCCACTGGCGTTTTCTCCAAAGATCTGAGTCGATTGGTTTCCCAGGTGGGACCCCATGACATCAGTCAATGACGTAACGTCATAGTGACTGACTAAAAGGGAGCAATGCATAACCAAGGAAACTAACTAGAACACTCTAAAGGAAAAATTTAATATAGACACATAAAATGCAATGAAACTAAATGTAATCCTGACATGGTGCTAAACAAGCACAAATTCATGGATCAGATTTGTAAATAATTAAATATTTTGTCTATGTTAATGTATAACAAATTACAAATAAACGTAAGGCCAGATCTAAAATAACTGAAAATAAGAGTGAAAATACAATCTTTCTTTGTTTTTTTGTTTTTTTCTTTCCTGACAGTGAAAATGGAAGCTTAAACCGGAAAAACCAAACCACACTCACAAATCAGCACCGCAGGCTGTCAGGACTATCCCGCATCTTCGAGTAACAATGGAGTCACATTGTGTTAACATGAACTGAATTAGCATATTCTCAGTGTCATGTTCGGAGATCAGCATGCAGGAAACCAGAGGCGCTGTGACAGTTCTGTCATGACATCCATATTAAAACTGTGATGTATTGCAAGAACTCTGTGCTTCTAGCTCTTACTGATATAAACAGGATGGTGTGTGTTTCTTTCCCCCAATGTTGCAAATCATACCGGAACATCCTATTACTTTTGATGGACTCTGCAAAATTACAGTGTTTTATAGGCTGCTTGTATTTAGATGGCAGCAGAATGTAAATTAGTTTTAGTCTTACTATTTGGCAATATGTGTGAATCCCCAGACATGGTTTTATTTCCCATTTTCTGTGGGTATAAACTATTGAATCTGATAGTAAAATCAAAGACAGTATTAATGTGTAATAGTTGTTGCCTATAACAAAGTAGTCTTTACTCCAGGTTTGTAGCCATGTTATTAATAATCATATTTCATATTGCTACAGATGGGCAGCTTATGTGCATCACTTGTGAGAGCAGACATGTGCTGAAGCAAAAAGTTGTATAAAATATGCATGGATGCAATACAGTTTTTAATAGCATTTGGGTGTACATCAATTGACTTCAATCTTCAATTGCCAATCTGAATGAATCCAATGTGATTACATATTATAAAATTGTTGTTCCCTTTTAGATGAGCACTTCATTATGCTGAGAGTGGTCTGCTTGGGATCCTAGTAGCTTATCCTAGATGTCACCCAGCAATGCAATTTCAGGAACCGTTACCACAGAGTGTCCTAGTTGGAACAGATTACTGGCTATTTTAATTGGATTGGAATTTCGATTTTTGTTTGATTTAATTTGAGCCATCAAGCAGATTATAAATGGATTATTGGGTTGCATGTAAACAAAGCTTTTTTTTTCTGTCAGAAAAAAAAGATATCAGGCTGATCACATTTCCACATCATAGGGGCTTTTATGATGAAATAATGCAGAAACAAGTTTTCTTTTCTTTTTTTTGCTTCTCATACCTGTCCTGGAGACCTACCACTGCACATTTTGAATGTGTCATCCTGTCTACTGAGATGTCTTTATCTGATTCATTTTTGAAGGCATCATAAATGTACAGTATTTTTCGCTGCCTATGACATCTCATTATTCTGAGCATTCAGTCCCATGACAGTTGAGCTAAAAAAAAATAAATAAATAAATGTCATCTGAGTGCAAATGTATTTTTTTAATTACTTTTTTAAATTTGGATTTTATTTCTAGTGAAAAATCTGTATAGCACTCATAGTTAATGTAGGTTTGTATAATTACATTTTTTACCGATAGTTCCCCTTTGCCCCACCAGACGGCATCCTATTCATTACTCACCCTTTACCCCAGACTCCGAATTCCAGAATTCACCACTCTTTTTGACCTGTCTGTAATCAGAAATCCTATCACTCATAACAGCTGTTCCTTGTCACCTCACCCCTTCCCTCCAACATAAATAGTTCAGCCAAACTCACGAGATATTGTGAAAGTTTGATTACCCAGTGTATCTCTTCCGAGCATTCCTTTCTGTGTCTGATCTCCTGGTTTAGATATTGGACTGTTTACTGGTTTGTTGACTGTTTGCTGCCTGCACAGGGGCCTGTTCCATAAAACAAGTTTACCAAATAAGGCAGGCTTATTTCAGTTAGTCTGACATATTTTGTAACAAATCTACTGACAATAAGCCTGGCTAACCAAAATAAGCCTGGCTTGTGCTCTAATCTTGTTTTATGGAACAGCCCACTGATTATTGCCTGGACTCTCGTTTATGATACTGGATATTCCCTGTTTGCTCAGTTTGCGATTGCTTGACCCTGCCAGCCTGACTCAAAATAAAGAGTTTGCGAATGGATCCGCACGACCTTGTTTCCTTTGTTACAGAAAACCTGACCAAAACAGGATCCAGCAGCTTCAGCCCGAGTCATGTTTTCCATAGAGTGGCTAACATACCATAACACGACCCATAAAGGATTATGTGAGTGACTTTATTGAACTTGCACACTTGACTCCCATGAGCAATCAGTGTCTTATGATTTTCTTTCGGGGAGGCTTATCGGAGCCATTCCGTTCACTCATGCCTTGTCATGAACCTCACTGGACACTAGAATTTTATATTGATCTGGCGTTACAGTTGAGTGGTGCTATGTTCACTGTGGGCATTGAGGAGGACTCAAAACAACGCATCAGTGATTATCACAAGTCAAGTAACTGTTTCATTGAATCTTTCCATTCAAGTCAAGTTACCACAGCACTGCATAGCTCTAATCAGACTAATGATAGTTTCTGTCAACCAGAGCCAGCATCTAAGATGGCCGCCATGCCTTGCCCAGAGTCACAGCCCAAAATGGCTGCCAGCCCAGAGTCACTGCCCAAGATGGCTGCCGACCAAGGGCACCAGCCGCTTCAAGCCTTTCTCCAGAGTTACAGCTAGGAGGGCAGATCCTTATCCGAGAGAACTCAGTCTGCCAGTTGTCATCAGCACAGTCAAACCCTGCACCAGCCAGAAGAAACCCCTGGAACCTCTCTGCCTGCCCTATCTGGGCTAAAGAAACTGTCAACAATGCCCTGATGTTCCCTGGTTCATCCTTGTCAATCCTGTCTGCCCTGGGGGGCGTATATGCGGCTCTTGCGGTCTGTCCTGCCACCAGTCTCGCCTTGGAGAGTGTCTCTGCTATCTGCTCCGGCCAGGAGGGCATCCCTGCCATTTGTGCCACCCTGGCAGTCACATCTATTACCAGCCCTGCCTTGGAAGGCATCTCCGCTGCCTGCTCCGCCCTGGGGGGTGTCCCCGTCGTCTCATCTCTCACTTTGCCTCCCATCCCTTCCCCTAGTCACCTCTTTGTTCTGCCTCTGTACTATTTTGGAGTGTCTGGAATACGCTCCTTAAAGGGGGGGCTCTGTAACGATAGTTCCCCTTTGCCCCACCAGATGCCATCCTATTCATTACTCACTCTTTACCCTGGACTCAGAATTCAAGAATTCACCACTCTTTTTCACCTGTCTGTAATCAGTAATCCTATCACTCACAACAGCTGTTCCTTGTCACCTCACCCCTTCCCTCCAACATAAATAGTTCAGCCAAACTCACAGATATTGTAAGAGTTTGATTACCCGGTGTATCTCTTCCGAGCATTCCTTTCTGTGTCTGATCTCCTGGTTTAGATATTGGACTGTTTACTGGTTTGTTGAATGTTTGCTGCCTGCCCCTATTATTGCCTATTTGTTTGCGATTGCTTGACCCTTACCTGCCTGAATCAAAATAAAGAGTCTGTGAATGGATCCGCACTACCCTGTTTCCTTTGTTACACATTTTGAGTCAGTTTTCACCAAAAGTCTCAATTTTTTTTTGTCATGGGGTCCTTGTAAATCTGTACTGATTCAGAAGCCTGTGCAAAATTAAGCTTCGCCAATGTCTGCCTAGTAGTGCAGTTAGGCAACAATTAAACTGCCTAGCTCTAAGATGCAGTACAGGAAATGTATAGCAATATGTCCAGCCATATGCAGTGTCGGGGATAACGCATTACAAGTAACACGTGTTACATAATAATATTACTTTTTCCAAGTGACTAGTAAAGTAACGCATTACTTTTTAATTTTAGAATAATATTTTTAAAAAAAAAGTAATGCCAGTTACTTTGTTTTCTTATATACAAATCTGCTGACTCCATGTTGGGAGAAATCAGAAATACAGAGGCATTGTGCGCCGTGTGTGAATACAGTGTAGTTCTAGTCTAAATGTGAAATGTGCACTAATTCATCTCACTGTCAAATAACAGATTTAGTATTCATCAAAATGAATTAAAATAAACTCAGAATATGACTCAAACGTGCAAAAATTTAATTACATAAATGTATCTAATCCCATTTTATTAACCAGTGTCTTAATCAGTGCTGCTGACCTTTGATGATCCAGTTCAACCAAACTTAGAAGCAAAAATTACATCATAAACTAACTATTGTGCTTCATTTTTTTTTTTTTTTTTTTTTCTGTTACTGAAGAGAATTAAACTTTGTTCTCCTGTATTCTACTTAAAATAAATGAATTTACTTTTTCTTCAGCCTGAGGTTTATTCGTGACACTTTTTGGTGTGAAAGGACTTTCACATTTGCTATAAATATAACTTATTATATTAAAAGCAAACAATCAAACTCTGCTCATATTTAAAAAGTAACCCAATATTGTTATGCATTACTTTAAAAGTAACTTTCCACTGTTCATATGTACCGGAGTATGACAGAGCCATGCTTTTTTTTTTTTTTTTTAATCATGACACTGCACTGAGAAAAACAACATTGTGCTAGGAATTGTATGCAAAAATATATAAATAAATAAATGATTAAATTTCTTTATTTTGAAGCTTTGTTTTAAGTAGTTAATAACTGAAAAAATACAGATAATCTACAAAATTAAGGTTATTTGAAAGTGTTATTATTATTATTATTATTATGTGTACATAAAAAAAAAGTTTGTTTCTGGCAAAAGCTGATAACTCCACATTCCATGTTTAAGGTAAAAACATGGAATGTTTTTAATTCCATTAGATGACAATGTAGATGCCTGACAATCCTTGTTGTTTGTTGTGTTGGGTAAGTTATTTTCTAAAAGTAATTAACTACAATTACTAATTACATCATCAGTATTTTATTTACATTTATTTACTAATTACCCTGTCTGGAAAGTAATTTAGTTACTCAACAAGTAAATGTAATTATTCAAATGTAAATTATTCTAAGGTGAATTCCGGCTTATTTCTCATTGCTCTTTCCCTCAACATTGCTGCTTTTGCAAGGTTCTGTAAAAAGCTTTTTCGGCTTTTATTTACATTTTACTCCCTAAAGTATAAATCAAATGTTTATCAAGTTTGTCGAAACTATCCATCTTCGATTACTTTTAGCCAGCTTTGACGAAATCCCTCTCAGTTAGTGCTTCTTTTCAAAGTGAAAGAAGCCTGGACACCTGACCTGAATACAGCGTGCTGATGCACTAAAATGGACTTGTTGGCTTCTGTTCAAAAAGCAACAAGGCCTCTTGTCAGCTTCTGCAGTAAACCTGAACTTGCAATGCCTTGAAATTGGACAATACTGACTTTTTGGCAAAATGTGATTAGGGTTCAGATTGCACTATATGTGAAAAATAATGCATGGCAGTCAGCTTTTTAATTTTCTGCTATTTTTTTTTTTTTTTTTATTTTTTGCAAATACATTTTCATTCATATATTTACAGATTTGTTTTTTATAAACACTGTTGTACATTTTTTATTATTGTACATTATTAGGTTAAGTGAGTGATTGAAAACTGAGTGATTGCTTGACGACTGTCATCACCCTTTCAGAATTCCTCCTCTGACAGTAACTATCTGAAATGCTCTTCTGTTTTCTTTGCTATTTTGCCAATAAAAGCTTTGTTGGCTGTCAGAATGCACTCAGCTTCCTGAGTTAAATGGTCAGAGAGGAGGTGTGTGGATGCTGGCTTTATTGTTGATAAGTGCCTTCAAAATCCCATGTCTGGGACCTAAATGTCACCGTTCAGTTTGTCCATCACAAGAGTAGTGGACAAAAGCAAGTTTTGTTCTCATACCATACTGCCACTCATAAACTGCTAACTAATATTTCAACATCTCTGTACATCTGTTTTTGCTACTTAACCATTTTTTGGTTGTTTGCTCAGTCTACCTACTCTATCATCTTGGATGCTCATCCTCAAGCTAGTATAAAACACATGGCATGTGCTTTAATTAATACATGCCAATTAATCAAACAAGATTAAGATTAGTTTAAGATTAGTTTATACAGTACAATTTTAACTAGCTTGCTATTTAAAGCAGGTCTGATTAATGAATTCCATATTTTTGCAAAAATGCATGCATTGTCCGGCAGTTTCGCCTTATTATAAATGCTCACGGCACCCTATCCTTCTTATCAGTTCAATATGTTATCGTCCCTGATATTGGAAAAACAACTGCAGTCTTGCAAGTTATATTATTTGTTTATCAACACAGTCTTTTTAATGTAGGCTTTTATGAAACAACAAAGAATACTGGAGTGAATTGTTTGAAAAAAGACATCTGTTGGGTCGATGCAGTGACAGACACTAAATTCAGTAAACTTGAAATTGTACAGCTACAATGTAATTGTAACAACTGAGTCAAAGGTGTGCGGATTCATATGCAGGTTTTTATTCATAGTCAGCAGGCAGGGTCAAACAATGTCAAACAAAGCAATGGAGAATCAAGGTTGAGGTACACAGGCACACGGGTAATACGTTCACAATTAAATGCAGTTGCTGAACAAGACTTTGCGATTCACTGTTTGAAGAAGCTAGCCTTTATGTTGGAGCTAATGAGTGTGTGGGCGTGAATAATGAGTAGCAGCTGTGAGGAAGTGGTGTATTGTGGGAAATTGAGACCAGAAAACCATCTGGGAGTCCTGAGGGAAACTGAATGGTTGGAGTGCCCTCTGACGGCACTTGAGGGCACTCCTGCTGATATCGTTACATAACCCCCCCTTTAAGGAGTGGCTTCCAGACGCTCCACCCTTAATACTCCAGGACTGATGGCAGAGCAGGCGGCAAAGACGCCCTCCAGGGTGGAACAGGCGGCGGTGATGCCCTCCAGGGCAGGACAGATAACATCGGTTGCATCATAGCCCTCCAGGGCGGCACCAGTGGGACTGGAACGGAGCACACAGAGAGGTTAGTGGTAGCCTTCATTAGGGAACTTCACCAGTACAGTACCTGCTTTCAGCATGAAGGTGGTCCCCAGCGTAACACAGAGATGCCTCCTAGCAGAGCAGGCCTAGGGTTCAATGCTCTCCGGGGAGGCGCGCGCAGAACTTGAACCGACCACAGCAGCATAGGGGCCCTGGGCCGGGCGGACATGGCTGTGAGGGGAAACAGGGAGTGTTTAGTGGTGACCTCCTTGGTCAGGACAGTGCAGGTTGTGAACTCGCTAGGGGTCTCTATGGCTGGAACAGGGCTGAATGAGAGCTCCACGGTGCCCCCCATGGTCAGAAAATAGCAGAATGAGAGGTTGAAGGAAGGGTGCTGTTGTAACCAGAACTTTGGTCGAGGCTCGGCAACACAACTCTGGGGCGGCTCTCCAGGCCGTGACTTAGGTGCAGGATTCGGGATCGGTCTCCTAAACATGATTCAGGAATGTGATTCAGAAATGGCGGACTGGACTCTTTGGGGAACTGGATCAGTATTCCTGGCCGTGACAGCAGAATGGATTCTGCTGGGAACTGGATTGGCTTTCTAAGCCCTGACTGTGGAATTGAATCTGCGAGGAACTGGATCGACACTTCAGTCTGTGTCTCGGGAACTGGACTGGACAACGGATCTCCGGGCTGTGACTCAGGAACTGGACTGGACAACAGCTCTCCGGGCCATGATACGTGCGGCCCTCTGTAGCTGCCATTCAAGAAATGTCACCATCTTGTGCAAAGGTTCTAGGGTGATAACCCTTTTTAGCAGTGGTTTAGGGGTGGCAGCCGGCCTGTGTAGGAGTTGGGGCTCTGAAATGGGTGCCATCTTGGGCTGAGACTGTGATTCTTGGTTGACGGTCATCTGGAGCGTGGGCTCTTGCTGAAGCATGGTGACCATCTTGAGCGTCAACTCCGGCTGAGGAATGGCGGCCATCTTGTGCGCTAACCCTGGCTGAGGCATGGCGGCCATCTTGACTGCTGGCTTAGACCGGGGAAGAGCGACCATCATGACTGTTGCCTTTGAGGCTGGGCGACCATTTCGACTGTTGACTGAGACTGTGGCAGGATGGTCATCTTGTCTGCTGATTTAGAATGTGGCAGAGTGGCCATCTTGACTGTTGACTTAGACTGTGGCAGGGCGACCATCTGGTGCAGTGGTTCTGATTTTGCAGCCATCTTGTGTCCCAGCTGGGGTGCAGAAATGGTGACCATCTTGGATAGTGATGGTGAGTCTGGGTCTGGAACCATCTTAGACTGTGAGGGAGGCTCAGGAAAGACGTCCATTTTGTGCCAAGTTTGGTAGCCATCTTGTGCCGTAATTCAAGAGCTGTGTCTTTGGAAGGGTGGCATGATATGACTGCCTCTTGAACCTGGGAAGTGGGCTTTTCCTCGTCCTCCGTGATGCCCACTGTGAGATTCGACCCGGCTATCACCAGAGCATATTCCAGGAAATCAAGGAGGCTGCAATCAAACCTCCCTATTGGTATCCACAAACGAATGGGTTCATTAAGACCCCAGCGGAACAAGTCTTTAAGCATGACGTCATTACACGGCACCCCGTAACACAGCTCTTAAAATTGTGTAAAATAGTCCTCAATAGACAGTCTACCTTGTTTAAATCTGAGTAGCTGTTCAAATGGGTCCCTCACTGACCGGCATACTCCTGGAACACAGCTGGAACCTGTTGCTGCAAAGTCTTCTGTAACAAATGAGTCACAGGCATGCGGATGCATATGCAGGTATTTATTCATAGTCAGCAGGCAGTGTCAAACAACGGCAAACAAAGCAATGGAAACTGAGCAAAATCAAGGTCGAGTTTACAGAGGCAGAGAATCAGGGCAGGTGCCAATCACACAGTAAACTGATAAACAGTCCTAGGTCATGCACGGAAACAAACACGGGTAATACGCTCAGAATTGAATTCAGTTGCAGAACAAGACTTCGCGATTCACTGTTTGGAATGAGCAGCACCTGTGAGGAAGTGGTGTATTGTGGTAAATTGAGTCCAGAAAACCGTCTGAGAATCCTGCGGGAAACTGAATGGTTGAAGTGCCCTCTGGCGACACTTGAGGGCACTCCAGCTGATTTACAGTAATTTATACTATTAGTGGTAGTTGTTGCCCTTTTTAACTCTCAGTCAGGAAACATATAAGTTATCTTCCCATGCCATGCCATGCCCTTCCTAGTTTCCTTTTTGATCTACTCAGTAACATTGTCTTTAATACCACTTTGTTATTGATTTTTCAATAGCATATTGCAAGGGCCTGATATGGCACTTTTCCAAGTGCCTGCTGCCAAGGAATGGTGGAATTTAAAGCTCTTGTCTCATGGCTTGTAAATGATTTAAGATGTTTTCAGTAATGCTCGCCAATAAACCTGGATCATCACACAGCTGACGTCAGGAAAAGTTTCATCCTTTACCTCTATTACAACACATAACAAAAATGACGACTTGAGTTCTTTGCTTAACACTGTAATGGTTTGATGGAATTTTATGCCACTAAAATTACTGAATTCTTTTAATGAATCCTACAATCTTAATTTATGGTGCTATTGAGTGAGTAAATGCGTATGTGCAGCCATTCTAAAACATCCCGTAAGAAGCTCCCAATTAGAGGCAAGGTTTAGTTTCAGCTACAATCATAGGTTTCATTAAGGATTAAAATGAGCTGACTTGACTGTAAAAGCTGTTTCCTAAGAGATACATGTTCACCACCTCATACAATTAAAATGATACATGTTATATTAATTTACACTTGAGAACAGGGACATGGTGAATACATCATATGCATACAGCAAAGGACTGCTAATACAGTATGTTTCAGGGACTGTTATCAAAGCAATAGTTCACTCAAAAATGAAAATTCTGTAACCATTCTATGACATTTTGGATATCTCACTCATCTAGCACACCTGATGAACTCAAAAGCTCATTAGCAGAGACTGCAAGACTTGTGTGTGTCCAATAAGGGACATACAGTATATATATATAATTATATATTTTCTTTATAAATATATAGATTGTCACATTGAATGATGGTGGATTGATGATGTGTTTTCTCATGTCTATAAGGCACGTTATCTTGGCCCCTTAAAGTTCAAGAGGTGCTGCATCTTCTCAGGCATTATCTAAATGTAGGTTTTTGGAGGAGGGGGGGCCTCTCTGCGCATTTTAATCATATTTTATCATCTGGAAATTATTTGACTTTCCAGTTGACTTTCCAAAAATGTTCACTAACCTGCAGTTACTCTGGAATACGGCGCCATGGTCAGCTATTGGCGAGGAAGTAAACATGTATTTTAAGCATATAAAGCCCTGGTTCCCTGGACACATACTGTAACTTACGCATAGCTCAAAGTACTTTCCTTTGAAAAGTGATGACATGGTATGTCCTTTTGCCCATTACAACTAAAGCAAAATCTTAACATTGCAGACACTGCATTTTCAGTTTTGAGGAATATCCTTGTATTGTTAAAACTACAGTATGTTGGTTCTTTGCAGAATTTACTTGTTCACGTAAGGATTATTCCCAATGCAGCATGAAAAAAAAAGAAGAAATAAAATGGTTTGCCAAGATGGAAGAGCTACGCAGAAAACACACTGATTCTGTCACTAGGTCACATTGCCAAAAATCAGTACCCCCAGTAACGCTCCTGAGGCTAAATGAAAGCAAATCCCTGCAGCAAAGTTTCAGTTTCTAAAAGAAAAAGTGGTGGCAACGAGAGGACTGATGATTCATGATTTAATGGATTCATGCCCATGATCCTGTAAGGAGTAATGGGTCTCATTCATGAAACATGAGCAGAATTAATTCATCCTTGTAAACCATTCTGCCAACAATTCATTGTGGAAATTCATAGAAGAATGATTTTACAAATGCAAAAATCTGAGGTTTTGCTGTGTGATTGAAGCTCTGATTATGTAGCATAAGGTTGATTGATTGATTGATTTGTGTATTGATTGATTTGGCATTTGTGCATGCCTAAGAAATACAAATGGAAGTTGACTGATTAACCATTTATGGCATAATTTTAGATTTCCTTTTCTTTTTTTTTCTTTTTTTTGAAGGGAGGATGTAACAAGCATTTTTAAGCTGTAATATAGAGCTGCACAGTTCTGGAAAAATTGAGAATCTTATTTATTAATTTTTTTCCCCCTTTATCATTTTCACGATTCTTCTATTATTATTCTTTTATTCTAAACTAACCCAAATTCCTGCAGTCTGTTTAAAAGTGTTGAATTAATTTGAATGAAATATTAAATGAAATTTTTAAATATGTATTATTAAGCATTTAATATATATATATTAAATATATATGTCTGGACTTAAAATATAATTTATTTAATCCACTGTTTAATATTAAATATATGTAAAAGTGATTTTTTTTTAATAGTCATTTGGTATCACCAACTTTGTAGCGACTTTTCCGACCCCGATAGTGACTTTTGTTGTTGTTTTGTTTAGTTTTTTCCCCAAAAAAGCAAATCTAGCTACTTATTAGACAAACCTTAGCTAATTACCATATTATATAATCTAGTGAGATTTTCAAACTGGCTTTTGCTACACTTTCCATTGACCAATGTTGGCAAACGATGCAATCAACACAAATGTTATTTGAAGTGGTATTTGAAGTTACTGTCAAAAGATGACTTGCTATATTTAGTTTGCTACAGTTTTCATCCAGGTATTTATGTGATAATATAAAGACTTTAAGACAAAAATAATTCTGTGTAGCTAAAAAGACTGTGAACCTGTTTCTTATCTAGTCTACTGTAAACATGCCAACTGTCTGCTTTCCATGTTTTTTTTTTTTTTGCATGATTTATTTCTATATTTAATTTGTGTAATTTCCCCCCAAAATTTTTGTACTTTTCATATACTGTCATTCAGAAGCCCATTCGGTTCATGTGATATCTCAGGATACTTAGTATTACCATTCTGATCTGGAAAGGAAATACTGTCTCCATTTTCAGTACCTCCACACTCTGCAATCATTCTAGAATTCTTTTGTGCTTGTGTCCACTGTCCCCCCTAAAAGAGGATTTCTACTCCATTTTTTTTTTTCATCTAGCATGAGTGAACATAATAATGAGACTCTCTTTCTCTGCTGTGCAGAGATGAATTCTGTGTTCCCTAAATTAAATCAAATGGATTTTTAAATGACTTAGGCCGGGGCTGCAGATGCTCTTAAAATAGGTTAGCAGTTCAGAGTGCATTGTGGTTTTCAGTTGTGGTATACAAGAATGCTCTCTATTTCTTAAAAAGAAAAAGAAAAAAAAAAACGATACAAAAAACCTCTGGCCACAGCAAGCAGAGTTATTTCGAAGTCAGATTCCACTCTAAACATAGTTGATGGCTTTCTGTATTTTTTTTCCTTTACTCTAATTGATTAATTGCAATGCTGCTTAATGTCTGTGGAACACTGGGTCTCATTCTCTAAGCTTGGATAAACAAAGATTTGTGTGTAAAATCAGCATGTTTTCAGGTTTGCAGCTTGCTAATGTGAGGTTTGTAAACTGGGTCTGTATTTGTTTAAACTGGTTTGGTGGATGGCACACTTGCCATTGGCAAGTAATTCACTTGCGGTTCCCTAACTTTTAAAATTAAGAACAAATCAATCTGGGTGTGAACGTGTTTTGGGCTAGGCTGAAAATGCTGCATTACTATGATGGTTGATCTTCCCCATGTGATCTTTTTTAGTCCATGTAAAACCCATATACAGGTCCTTCTCAAAAAATTAGCATATTGTGATAAAGTTCATTATTTTATGTAATGTACTGATAAATATTAGACTTTCATATATTTTAGATTCATTACACACAACTGAAGTAGTTCCAATATTAGTTTTAATATTGATGATTTTAATATTGATGATTTTGGCATACAGCTCATGAAAACCCAAAACTAGCATATCTTGAAAAGGTTCTCTAAACGAGCTATTAACCCAATCATCTGAATCAACTAATTAACTCTAAAATCATCAATATTAAAACAATAAAAGGCTTGTTGTTGTTACTTCAGTTGAGTGTAATGAATCTAAAATATATGAAAGTCTAATGTTTATCAGTACATTACAGAAAATAATGAACTTTATCACAATATGCTAATTTTCTGAGAAGGACCTGTACGTTGTGCCCTCATCATCAATACAGTATGTTGACAGATCTATTTTTGTTTTTAGAACATACATATAAAGAACAGACTAATGCAAGAAAGCTAATGGGGCACAGTAGCTACTGAAAAATTACAAAGTGTCACTTTAACTAAAAATAATGAGAATAATCTATAATAGACGTTAGGGATGCTCATTTAAAGTTTAACTGATTGTATTAATGGTTTAAAAGGTCATTTTATTTATTTCAGTATTTTACCTACTCATAGCCTATATAAAATTGTGTTGACAAAGAAAAAATCACATTTTATTGGCCACATTCACACAGCAGCAGAACACAGTTGTTGAGTACAGGGATTGACAACCGCGTTCTGTAACGGAATTCACCGGGAAATGTTCAGGACTCGCAACCGCGTTCGCGGAGCACTCGCTGTGTGAACGGAACAGGAACGCGCGCTCTGCTGCACAAACACGCTTCTAGCGGGTGTTACGTGTTTTAACGTGTGTGTGTTGGGTAACTTGTAGTGATGGTGATGGAGAAATGAGCTGCGTGTAATCTGAAAGTTTTATTAGATCTCGTCAGTTTTCCGCCGGAGCCGCTCTCGTCAGTTTTGTGTTCTGCACGTTTCATATGCTCCACTTTTCGCGCAAAGCTGCTGTCGGTTAATGAAGGTTTGATGAAAGAACTCCCGCCTCGATTGGACTCCTGTCAATGTCAGAAAGTGGTAAGACTTAGTTTTGTAGACGTTGCCATCTTTGATATTAATTTTATAATTTTTAACTGGTCACAGGTGCTTATCCTTTGAATTCAATTCTCATTTAAAATAATGTTGTCAGTTAACCGTTTAATAATCGGTTAACGAGCGTCGGTTGTCGGTTATGAGAAATAACCGAAATGAGCATCCCCAATAGACGTTGAATATTACATCTTGATAACAACACAAATGAGGCAAAGTGTCATGCCGTTGTGGTTGATTTTATGCAACAGACAGCTGTGATTACAGCTAAAACCTTTAGGAGCTTCTAAGGACCTTTCAGAGCTGTCAAGAACATTGTTTGGTCTCCAGAGAATATACACAATTTTAAGGAGGAATGATGAATTAGTCTTGTTTTTTCTTTTCTTCGTTTTCTGTTGGAGAAAGTTATTAGCATGGATATGTTCAGTGCCAGTGTGTGATTCTTGCCCACTGACAGATGGCTTTTCATAACACGCATGAGCTTGGTGCTTAGCTTCATTCAGCACACAGAGGCAGATGAGCATTGGGCATTTGGAGGAGGATCTAAGCATTTTAACTGAAAAAATGTCAGAGGTTTGGAGTCATAAAATGTATAACTATGTATAAAGAAAGGATTCATTTAACTGATAAAAAGTGACATTAGATGTTTTATAAAGATCATATCAAAAATCTAAAAAAAAAAAAAAAATATTTAATAAATGCTGCTCTTTTGAATTTTCTGTATGCAATCATATAAATACAACCCAAATTTTGGAAATGTTGGGATGTTTATTTATAAAAATTTAAACTAAAAGAATTTCAAGTCACAATAGCCAATATTTTATGCACAATAGAACATAGACAACATAACAAATGTTTAAACACAGAAATTGTTCAATGTAATGCACAAAATAAGCTTATTTTAAATTTGATGTCTGCTACAGGTCTCAAAATAGATGGGACATGGACATGTTTACCATGGTGTAATCCTTTCCTGAAATAGAAGTCATCTGGAGGGGAGCATATGTTGCTCTAAAACATTTATATGCCTTTCAGAATTCATAATCTCTTCCGAAACATGCAAGCTGCCCATATCGAATGCACTTACCATCCCCATACCATCAAAGGTTCTGGCTTTTGAACTGAACAGTGAAGGACATGCTGGAAAGTCTCTCTCTTTCTTAGCCCGAAGTACACAGCGTTTGTGATTTCCAACAACAATGTCAAATATAGACTCATCTGAGCATAGAGCACTTCTCCATTTTGAAAAAGCCCAATTTACAGTTTTTTCTCGAATGCTAAAACACTACAGCCAGGCTTTTAAACTAAAATTTCAAAATCATAATGCTATTTTTCTAAAAACACACCCATTTCCCTGAACTATAAACACTATTCCCTGCTTTGACAGTCAAATTTGGTAAACTGTTACTGCAAAACTCTACACACAAATCCCAAAATTTCGCAGAGTTTACATCATGAGCTCATTTAGAAAGCACTAGAATTCAATATTGTTTACTCAGTTCTGCATAGTTTGAGCTCAGTTAGCACACAATTAACCAGGTGAAAACACTAGGTGTAAAAATGTATCACACATCAATCAGAATCTTTGATGGAGATACAGTTTTTCTTAGTTGTTTATCTCCCTCCAAATTCTCCATTCCTCAATCCTATTGAGGTATTTTTTTCTGCCAGAAAATGGAAAGTGTATGACAGAAATCCACACACACGTATACCCCTTCTCCAAGCTATGGAAGATGCATGTGGAGATGTAGCAGTTGACTGTATTCAGTAAATACTTATGTCGATGGTATATGTAGACCACATTATGTGCAACTTTGTGTTGGTTGGGATAAACATTCTATACATCGTTTTTGTGGGAATAAAAACAGTAAAATATATTTGGTACTGTGTATTTATGTGTTTTGTAAAAAACATTGTTCTGAAATATTTTACAATGCACTTGTGCCTATATACTGTCTGTAGTAAGTGTAACACTGGACAAAAAAAGGCTTACAGTAAATCATTATAATGAATAGAGAAGTGGTCATAGTGTTTTACATTAAGCACATCAGTGATCAATTGGTTCTTATAAATGTCTATTCATGTGATGTATTGATTCACTTTTTCACTTTAATAAAATGTGTGTAAACAATTGTGAAAAACTGTAAAAGGACCACAGCCATATCACCCAGCAGCCCAAGCCTGGTTGCCCACTGAAGCTAAGCAGGGTTGAGTTTGGTCAGTACCTGGATGGGAGACCTCCTGGGAAAACTAGGTTGCTGTTGGTAGAGTTGTTAGAGAGGCCAGAAGTGGGTGCTCACCTTGTGGTCTGTGTGAGTCCTAACGCCCCAGTATAGTGACGGGGACACTATACTGTCAATAGAGTGCTGTCTTTTGGATGAGATGTTAAACCAAGGTCCTGACTCTCTCTGGTCATTAAAAATCCCATGACACTCATCGTAAAGAGTAGGGTTGTAACCCTGTTGTCCTGGCCAAATGCCCAATGGCCCTTGTCTATCATGGCCTCCCAATAATCCTCATCCATTGATTGGCTGTATCTCTCTCTCCTCTCCACCTGTAGCTGGTGTGCGGTGAGTGCACTGGCATCGTTGTCCTGTGGCGCTTTGGGTGTATGGCAATACACAGTAAAGCGCTATACAAATGTGTCATTCATTCATTCATTCATTCATTCATTCATTCATTCATTCATTCATTCATTCATTCAGTCAGTCAGCTTATAGTTTTTCTCAGGTGCTTTGGTCCATTTCTCAGATCAGAAATGTAATTTTCTCCAAACTACTTGTTCAACCTCCACATCATCTAGTCTCTTATGCAGATCAAAAAACTTTTCTCATTCACAAGCTGCCATTGCTCTGGTACAATCAAGCAGCTGATTATGTAAATTATATTTTGACCTGATTATACAGTAAACACAATGACATCTAGTCATTACTGTAATACATTGTTTAAATCATAGTAAACACAAATTGGTTGATCTAACTTCCATAAACTGTCAACCCCATATTTTACACATTTCTTTTTTTATATACAGTCTTTTTCAATCAACATCCCACTGTCACGCCCCCAGGCGTTCCATGTCTGTTGTCGTTTTCATTTCTGGTCCATGTGCTTCATGTCTGGTCTCCCCCCGCTGTCAGTGTCCTTTTGGTTTCTCCCTCATTTA
>JAUMHQ010000152.1:125316-147057 GCA_032361165.1 Enteromius paludinosus | reverse complement strand
TGCACCTACATGACAATTACAATTAGATTCAATAACATAGTTTTAAGTTTTACCTTTGATATTACTGCAAAAAATATATAATTCACTGACCTTTAGCAGGAAAGTGTTCTGTAACTAGATTAGTGGGATTATTACTTGTTCTAAAAACTATTTTTAGTACTGCTAACATTCAAATTTGTTGTAGAAACTATGCAGAAGCCTATTTTATGTAATTTAAGGCAATTTCATCTGAAATAACTTTAAAATTACGACCAATTCCCAACATTTTCAAGTAAAAAGTCAATAAACGTCACACAATATATTACTTATCTTTTATTATACTTAAATATGTGCTGTAACTTTGCATGAGCACATCAAGTTCAGCTGAAGAAAAAAATTCAGGCCTCTTTTTTTCAGATGTTTCCATGGTGACTCGTAATATCTGCGCTCCATTGATAATGGCTTTTTATAGGCACGGTGTACACGCTTAACTCTGAGTTAGTGTTATTGACTTTACTCAGATCAGCTGTTCTGAAACCGAAAACTCAAGAGTTTTTAATCTCTGGGTTGGGCAACTCAGAGTTCAAGTTTAAACTCAGAGTTGTTTGAACCTCCTTTCTGAAACAGGCCCCAGGAGATGTTTTACAATGTTAGGAGAGTACTTGTTTGCGCGAAGAAAACAAAAATAACATAATTGACTCATATATACAGTATAGATCATAGCATATGTGCTGCATTGTGATACTCTCTAAAACTGGTTTTGGCTTTTAACCAGCTCAATTTTAGCTTTCTGGTCTGCCAAACCCACTTCTCTGGGTTTGTTAACTCAGCCAAGGTTCTCTGATCCACTGGCTTCATCAGGGTCTTTCTTTCCCTTGGCTCATCTTAATATGTCAGTCTCTTGGCTCCAGTCTATCATCAGTTTTCTGAGCCCCCAGCTTGCTCCTCCAATCCTCCAGTCCCACTTTTGCCTTTACTCTGTTGGTTTTTCTTTGTTCTAGGTCTGCTGTGGCCCACCAGTCCTCTGGCTGTTCAAAATCTACTATTCCTCTGGATTCTCCTTGGTCTTTACTGTCCTGGAGTAGATGTCTGAAACCTACACTTTTTGAATTTGTCAATTCATGAGCCAATGGCAGTCGAGTATCAGTTGCACCCAGAGTGTAGGTTTCAGCGCCAGAGAGAAACATAGGAAGACCCGAAGCTTGCATCGGTGCTATGGGGTTTATTCTTCAAATAAGGAAAAAACAATTGGGGTTACTTGTAACATTTTTTCAAAGTATCCTGATTGGATGAGCAACATAATTTATTTTATTCAGTTTCCTAAATCCGAACAAAACAGAGCAAAATGTCCCTATGCATGCAACTTTAATCCTAACAAAGACAGAATGTTAATTTTCTGGCTGTCACACAACATACATCTGCTCAAGCAGAACATTAATGTCATGTTGTGCTTCAGCAAGGTATCTCTGGCTTTAACTATAGACGTTAATGCTTGTGAGGCCATGCTAATGAACAAACCAAAATAGTGGACAGTTCTCGTGTCTTGTACAGTGTAGGTCAAAAACACATAAACAAAGGTCTATGTGTGGCTTCTATGTGTATTTCGCTGTCTGTTCATGTTCAACATGTTAAATGTACATTAATTTAATCATACCCTGCGATACATGAACACTGTTGATCTGGGAAGCTGTGATGTTGTGAAGACCAACCGTAACATGAGACTTTTCTCGCGTGCATGGTGATCTGTAAACCCTTGCTTCGGGTTATCCACCGTATTTATTTAAAAATATTTTACAAAGAACTCCATGGAATTTTTATTTCCCATTTGGTGGCCTTCTGTTTCCAAAAGTGTGCAAAAACATAGTTGGACAAGGTTTTCACACTGCAGTTTTTCATTGTAAAACAGTGAGCAACTCCGTTTGTTTACCTGAGGGAGTAATGGTAACTAGGGGGGGGGGGGTATCTACTTGTCACACATTGACTGAGTGATGGAAAGAGAGTAGTTCAGATGTGCAATTTACCAGGTAAGAGGTATTATGATGAGAAAATATTAGTCAGAGTGGCGACTACAAAAGGAATCCCACTTTCAGGTTTCATTGGAGAACAAAACGGTGACCCATTCAGTTCTCACATACCCCTCTGTCAGACACACACACACTTTCTCTGTTATATTTTACACTTCTATGCTGGCCTGCTGTCATTTTTCAGATTTTCTTCCTGTTCTTTTGATGTATTTTTTTAATTATATTAAATTAATTATTAGTAGTTGAATACTATTATGTAATTCATTATTAATATTATTTCAGTGTCGTTACAATAATATCATAACACATACAGATAGTGTATCTTATTCAAATATATAAAGACATATTTTTTTTCTTGTAGCTCATTCTTGTATGAATGTGACATATTCTATATAAATATGAATGCACCTGATTTCTTTCTTACCTGCAGTCGAGCGGCTCCTTCAGCTGAGTTCTCAGTGGACCGCACACGTCACCTGATGTCCTTTCTGACTATGCTGGGTCCCAGTCCTGACTGGAATGTGGGTCTGTCATCAGAAGACCTCTGCACCAGAGAGTGTGGCTGGGTCCAGAAGGTGGTTCAGGACCTCATTCCATGGGATGCGGGGACAGACAGCGGGCTCACTTATGAGGTGAGCACTCATACAGTGGGGTCTAAACGTCACTTGTTTTTAGCAGTTTTCTTATTTTGTATATAATTTGCAATAAATAAGTAGATAGATGCGATGTGAAGTACTTTTCTCCTTTGGACACATTTTCCACAAAGCAAAATCCACTAAATGAGTTTTCTCTATGTTAATAACAGAACAAAATAAAAACATCAAGAGGGAGAGGGAGAAAAAAAAAAGAAGAATTATTTAATTTAGTATACTGGAGACAATACAGTCATGACCATAGCTTGATTCTGCCATCTACTGGTGTGTGCCAATGTTTGTTTAACTTAAATAATTATTTTGCTTGTTTGTTGGTTTTTTCATTTATATATTGGGTGTTTACAGGAATATTCTGGGTATTCATTAAGCTCTATACATAGCATGTGTAAAATTATCATTTCAATTATCACCTCAGAAAATGTATGTATTTATGTGCATTCATTCGTTCTTTCTTTCATTTATTCCTATTCTTATATACTGTTGATAGATAATATCATGATGCAAACAAAACTAGTTCCTGCCTTTAACAGTGTTTGGTCCTAAGACAGCCATGGATTTCACACATTTATTTTTCCACATTTCATTGAGGATGGGGTCTTTGTGTATAATTTGTATTGCTCCCCTGGTTGTCCATGTTGTATTCAACCTCTCTCAGCCACCTTCTTTCTGTTGACTGTGTAGCTAAATTCTCTTTTTCGAAGCCTGAAGGCTTGCTAAGTTGATCCTTTTGTTATGTGAGAGTATTTTTAAACTGTAAAATATGGAATTACCATATAGGAATTGCCCTTTTGTAGCATTTATTATTTAACATCGGTTCAAATATAAAATAAGGGAATACCTTGTGGGTATTTAAGTATTTTTGTTTTAATCCAAAATTAAACATTTTGTGAAAAAATATGTTAGAGAAATTAGAAACGATCAGCATGAACATGCTGCCAAATTTATTGTGTGTTTTGTGAAAGAAAAAAGGATGCAAAAAGAAATATTAAATAACCTGAGTATTTGACATTTTGGTAAACTGGTTCGTTTTGTTGTGCCATAGTCTCCCAACAAGCCTACAACACCTCAGGAGAAAATTCGTCCCCTCACAAGTTTAGACCATCCACAGAGCCCTTTCTACGACCCAGAGGGTGGAGCGATTACTCCTGTGGCCAGAGTTGTTGTAGAGAGAATTGCTCGCAAGGTCTGTATCTTTGCTTGTCTTTAAAAAATTCAATTTCAAAAGAAAATGTTCTTAGCTGTTGCGGTTTTAGCTTTTATTATTGTGTAAAACAGCTTTGCATTATTCATGTCATAAAAGTCTATAAACTGAGAGCTAAAATAACTTGACAACAACAGATTATACATATTTATGAACCCAGCATGTCACAGTGCCCTGAAAGTATTGAAAGTCATGCATCCTCGATTGGGAGAGAGTTAGATTACTGTATAAGAATTAATAGGAACATGGAGAGAAGTGTAACCCATATCAGCTTTTTGCTGTTTTCAATCAAATGGTAATAGTAAATCAAATCCCATCACTGTGTAGAACAAAAAAGATTAAATGTGGGACATCATTTAAAGTCTGTTTGGAAGTTTGAGTTGTTTTCTGATGTCTGCAGGGCGAGCAGTGCAACATTGTGCCTGATAATGTGGATGACATTGTGGCTGACATTGCCCAGGAGGAAAAAGAAGATGGTTTGCATCTCTTTATCTTTTCATCAAAGTCGACCTTGAGAGAGAGAGAGAGAGAGAGAGAGAGAATGAGACTTTTAAATATTCAATATACCAAAAACAGCTAAGAGTCTATTCTCGATTGTATTTTTGGTTACGATAGACTCGGGAGGCTTTGTCTCAGGTGTTCATTGTAAAATGTTAATATTCCACTATGTTCTTCCACAGTCTATTAATTAATCAGATATTGTTTGGAAGAAATGATGGAGTAAAACGCCATTTTTCCATATTCCACTATGTTCCTCCTTCAACTTAGACAAGTTGATACATATATCTCTTCTGTCTCAGTGTGTACATCTAATCGCTCTAGCGTGCAGCGCAACTATGTGAGCATTTAGCTTAGCTCCATTCATTCCTTAGGATCCAAACAGGGATGAATTTAGAAACCACCAAACACTTCCTGATTTTCCCTATTTAAAGACGGTTATAAGACTAGTTACAGGAGTAAGTATGGTGACACAAAATAAAATGTCCCAATTTTTTAAGAGGATAAACTATAATGTATGGTGCAAGAGCAATTTGCAGCACTTATAATATCATTGCAGTAATATCACTTGTGATCACCTCCCCGCATTCGAGTTCTCCTTTGTCGTCATTTAAGATACATTTGTATTTTGTTATTAACCTTCTTTAAGATAGTATTTCAGAAAATCTATCTTTTTCTCAGTGGTGCTTAACTGTGCTTTACACAACATGAATCTAATGCAGTTGCATTATGGGCTGGAGCGGTAGTGGAGCGCTCTCGGAGCGAGAGAAAATCGCGATGCTCCGACTTTCAAAAAATCCGCTCCAAGCTCCAGGCAAAATCATGCCGCTCCACTCCTCACTCCGCTCCGTTCACATACTCTGCACCATACTCATGTAACTAGTCTTGTTACCGTATTTAAATAGGGAAAACTTGGAAATGTTTGGTGGCTTCAAAATTCATCCGTCTGAATCCTAAGGAATGAATGGAGCTAAGCTAAGCTAAACATAGTGGCGCCACGTGCTACAGTGCTGATTAATTCGGAGACTGTGCAGTTTCCAATTTTTGTACTTCATGTTCTTCTAGATTATGTTAGATGAAGAATCATGTTTGTGTGATTGAACAGTTTAGATGAACCCAATATAAATTTTCATAGCTCCTGAGACTTAATGAAATGCTCATTTATATTTTATTGAAATCTCAGCTTGGTCTCTGATATTTCTTACTAAATCCTTTTCAAAGTTGCTCTTTAGTCTTCATTTAATTTCACTGATCTTAATTTGAAAGAACAACAAAAAACATCCCAAGAGTGATTTTTCTGTTATGGGCACTCCCTTTATGAGATTCCATAATGCTTGCAGACAAAAATTTTCTTATTATGAGACCTTTCATCCTCCCACTTCTTTTTTTTTCTGTTTTGTCAGATGACACTCCAGAGACATGTATCTACTCCAACTGGTCTCCATGGTCTGCATGCAGCTCCTCGACATGTGAGAAGGGGAAGAGGATGAGGCAAAGGATGCTGAAGGCACAGCTGGATCTCAGCGTGCCCTGTCCACATACTCAAGACTTTGAGCCCTGCATGGGGCCCGGCTGCAGTGATGAGGGTCAGAATCAAACACGCACAAAATCTAAATTTTAGCCCCTATATGGAAAGAAAAGGATAATAGCATATTGATATTATTGAAAGAACACAGGAAGTGTATTTAAGTTTGTATTTAAAAAACAGCAGGACAGGATGCATTGTATGCAGGGGTCTATAGGTTTGTTTTCAGACTTCAATATTACTTGATTTTGGGCTTTAAAGACAAAATGTGTTGGTTTTTTTGTGTTAGTCTATGTACACCAAATAGATGTCTTTACTATATCCTGTCTTGTTTGTTTGTTTATTTAAAGCATCTCTCACATGGGGCCGGTGCCACCTTATGGACAGAAAATATAATCAAATTTGTTTAGAAAAATGTTTATAGTTTTTTTTTTTTTTGTTTTGACTTATTTTCATGGGTCCTGTTAGACTCTATGGCCAATGTCATGATAATGGCACAATTTCTAATTAAAATATAACATATTATAAGCATTTGTATTTTGAATATACAGTGGGTACAGAAAGCTTTCAGACCCCCTTAAATGTTTCATTCTTTGTTGTATTGCAGCCATTTGCTTAAATCATAATTTTATTTTTTTCCTCATTAGTTATTACACACAGCACCCCGTATTGACAGAAAAAAAACCCACAGAACTGTTGACATTGGAATGAAGTTTTTCACACCTGGATTTGGGGATCCTCTGCCATTCCTCTTTGCAAATCCTCTCCAGTTCTGTCAGGATGGATGGTTGGACAGCCATTTTTAGGTCTCTCTAGAGATGCTCAATTGGGTTTAAGTCAGGGCTCTGGCTGAACCATCCAAGAGCAGTCACGTAGTTGCTGTGAAGCCACTCCTTCGTTATTTTAGCTGTGGGCTTGGGGTCATTGTCTTGTTGGAAGTTAAACCTTCTGCCCAGTCTGAGGTCCTGAGCACTCTGGAAAAGGTTTTGGTCCAGAATATCCTTGCACTCGGCCGCATTCATATTTGATGATGATGATGATGAAGCCTTTATTTGTCACATACAATGTTACATGCAGTGAAATGGGACCCCTCCGACCATACACAAACATCACATTGGGGGGTAAGACAGGTCAGTCGAGAGATAGCAAAGGAAATAAGAGAAGTAAGATACATTTGGATAAGGAGGCGAAAAAAAAAACAACCTCCCAGACTATCTTCCGAGGAAGGCAGTTTGAGAGCAGGGAAAAAATACCCTAGCAACAAGCACATAAAACATAATCACAAGACATAACACTGCAACAGGGTAAGGGGAGGGGATGTGGAAATAGTCCAATGAAGGCAAACAGCAATCCGGTCCTGCAGCTGCAGAGAGCGCTGGTCACAGACCCGCCTACCCACACCGGCGGGGTAGAAGCACGAAATCATGGGATACGAGGGAAGGTAGTGTCTATCTGTAGCTATATTCATTTTGTGTGTGCGTGCCAATGATGTGTAAGCCTGGCAAAGTCTGTACGGTCCATGCCAAGTGTCCTTGAAGCAGGGAGGGGGAATTCAGAGCATCTCGCATCTTGTTCTTCGGGGGAGTTTTTTTGTCTCCAGCAGCGGCCTTGGCCAAGGCCAGGTGCCTTAGCTGTAAGAAGAGGGAAGCCGAAAGAGAAAAACAAACTTTTCCATTTCGATCGATACCTGCCAATTTCGCAGATATCTAATGTCCGTCACAGGTCTCCAGGTCTGCCCAATTCCTGTTGCATAGCTGCTAGCTTCTCTTAGATGTTTTCCAATTTGCGGTCCATAGTCACAGTCTGAGTGCTAACAGCTAGCACGTGCTTGTTCACCGTTTCAATCCAGCCGGCCAGCTTATTGGAGGTTAGACTGGTCGCTTTCCAAATCCCAGGGCCCCACCTAATCCAATCAGTAGAATCCCTGTTATTAAAGTACCAAATAGATAAATATCTTCAATATCCTCCAGAGACAGTGCAGCCAGGCATACGACGCACCACTTCTCCCAACCATCCATCATATACCCAGATGCAAACGTCCCCGCACGACAAGTGTGGTTCCCCCGAACCCAGGCTTCTCGTCGAGAAGATGGTGTCAAATGCATTCAGAGACCAGTTGATCAAATCCATAATTCCTTTTTGTTTTGAAGAACATGGCAAAGAGAGTCTCAGAGATAGAACTCACAAGACAAGAGGAGCCAGCAAGGAGAGATAAGGGAGGGAGAGCAGATGCAACTGCCTTTGTCAAGAGCCAAACGAGAATACCGGTTGCCTCGACTGCAACCAGTTGTCCTGTCCCTGCAGTTGAAAAACACCCCCACTGCATGATGCTGCCACCACCATGCTTCACTGTTGGGACTGTATTGGACAGGTGATGAGCAGTGCCTGGTTTTCTCCACACATACAGCTTAGAATTAAGGCCAAAAAGTTCTATCTTGGTCTCATCAGACCAGACAATCTTATTTCTCACCATCTTGGAGTCCTTCAGGTGTTTTTTTAGCAAACTCCATTCGAGCTTTCATGTGTCTCGCACTGAGAAGAGGTTGATGGAGGGCTGCAGTGATGGTTGACTTTCTACAACTTTCTCCCATTTCCCTACTGCATCTCTGGAGCTGAGCCACAGTGATCTTTGGGTTCTTCTTTACTTCTCTCACCAAGGCTCTTCTACCCCGATGGCCAGCTCTAGGAAGGATTCTGGTCCTCCCAAACATCTTCCATTTAAGAATTATGGAGGCCACTGTGCTCTTAGGAACCTTAAGTGCAGCAGAAATGTTTTGAACTTGGCCAAATCTGTGACTTGCCACAATTCTCTCTCTGAGCTCTTCAGGCAGTTCCTTTGACCTCATGATTCTCATTTGCTCTGAGCTGTAAGGTCTTATATAGACAGTGTGTGTGGCTTTCCTAATCAAGTCCAATCAGTATAATCAAACACAACTGGACTCAAATTAAGGTATAGAACCATCTCAAGGATGAATACCATGTGATATTTCAGTTTTAAATTTTTAATATATCTGCAAAAATGTCAACAATTCTGTGTTTTTTCTGTCAATATGGGGTGCTATGTGTACATTAATGAGAAAAAAAAAATAACTTAAATGATTTTTAGCAAATGGCTGCAATATATCAAAGAGTAAAGCATTTGAATATTTAATACTTCCGTACCCACTGTATATATATTTTCTTTTTTTCACATATTATTTGTACAGTTGAAACAGCAATACAGTTTGTGTGTGACATATCACTTTGGGCATCTGGATCCATTAGCAGCATTCTGTGTTCATTGTCAAGCAGGCAAATGTCAAAACACAGGCAAACAGTTGTAGCAGAGACAGACAGCAATCGTAAACAGTAAACCAGGCAGAATAGTCGGGGCAGGCAGCGAGAATCAAAAGTCTAATAAACAATACAAATGGTAACCAGAGAGAATAACAGGAAAAAAATGCTAAAAAATTTACTGTGGGACAAATCAATAGTTCGCGATGAGCAAGCGTCCAGTCATTGTTTATATAGGCTGTGTAATGGCTGACTCCTGGCGGCAGAATCAGCCAAGGTGCGTGGGTGAACTGAGTTAAAACTCCGGTGATGGTTCCCGCTGCTGAGTTCTGGAGAGAGCCATGGAGGCGCGGCTTGTGACAGAGTCACTTCCTTGCGAGCGGCTCCTGAAGCGAGTGTCTTGGCGACGCCGAGGTCTGCCACGGGGTCTGGGAGCTGGCTTTTCTGGGTGATTGCGGTGAAAGACTTCGGTGAGAGCTGGATCCAAGATTTTATTCGAGTTGACCCAAGATCTTTCCTCTGGTCCATAGACCTCCGAGTCCACTAGGTACTGTAGCATCCTGCCTCGGCGTCTAGAATCCAGGATTTCCTTGACCTGGTAGATGTCCTCTTGGTCTCGCGCTAGGGAAGGGTCGTCGGGTGCCGCGACCTCGTCCTGGTCCCTTTCTCCTTCGGGTTCAACAGTGGGCTTAAGCAGAGAGACATGGAAAGTGGGTGAGATAGGGTATTCTGGTGGTAATTCTAGACGGTATTAGACTGGTGTGATTAGACGGATGATTTTAAAAGGACCCACGTACCTTGGATTAAGCTTTTTACATGGCAGATGAAGGCAGAGGTCTCGGGTGGACAGCCAAACCCATTGTCCTGGCTCGTACGGTGGATTAGGGAGGCGATGCTGGTTGGCCTGATTGGTGAGTCTCCGTATGGCGCTCTGAAGGTGAACATGGGCGGAGTCCCATGTTTGCTCGCTCCGTTGCAGCCAGTGGTCTACAGAGGGAAGGTCTGAGGGTTTGCCAGACCGCAGGATCAAGGGGGGTTGATAGACTAGTACACACTGGAACGGTGTCATGCTTGTGGAGGGTTTCTTCTAGAGCTGCCTTCAGGGCTAACAATTTGCGGTCTCCAACGTCGCAGTTTTGCTCTGCCTGGTTCAACTTGCGGGAGTAGAAGGCACATGGGAGTAACTTGGCTGGTTCTCCCTGTCATTGCGAGAGGATAGCTCCAATGCCTGTGTTGGACACATCCACCTCCACAATGAACTGTCTCTTGGGGTCAGGGTGTCTGAGGATGGGAGCGGTAGTAAATCTAGTTTTCAACTCACAGAAGGCTGCTTCACTCTCCTCACTCTAAGGTAGGCACCTTTACCCCTACTTGGTCATGGCGATCATGGCGGTCAGACTTGCTGAAGTTCCGGATGAACCTCCGATAAAAGTTAGCGAAACCGAGAAACCTTTGTAATTCCTTGAGTGCCTGCAGTTGGGGCCAATTGACAACATCAGAAACCTTCTTTTCATCCATAGCCACACCATCTGGGCTGATAATGTAACCGGGGAATGAAATCTTGCTTTGATGGAACTCACACTTTGACATCTTTGCGTAGAGCCGGTGTTCAATGAGTTTCCTGAGAGCCATTCTTACATGTTGAATATGAGTGGAATAGTCTTCTGAATAGACCAAGATGTCATCTATATAGACGATTACAAATTTGTTTAGCATGTCTCTAAAGATTTCATTGACAAATGACTGAAATACAGCAGGGCTATTGGACAGTCCGAAGGGCATAACTAGGAATTCATATTGCCCATTGGTGGTGGAGAAAGCATTCCATTCATCACCCTCTCTGATGCGGACGAGATTGTAGGTGCTTCGAAGGTCAAACTTGGTGAAGTAATGAGATTGTAGTTGTTACAAGGCCGCTGGCACTGACGTTGTGATTGAAAGGTCCGGATTCTGCGTGTATGGCTTTTCCGGCATTTCTGTGAAAACACTTAATTTCTTCTAACTTTAATATCTAATTTACTTTTCACTTCTACCATGTTTAAATCTGACTCCAATTTTTAGGTTCTCTGAGATTAAAACTATACTACTAAATTTAGGTGCTGATCTTGAATTTAGTTATCTTAATTTAGAGATCTGATTTTTCTAGACACGCTATACTTTCAATTATTCGTTCCTTGTGGGACCTAAAGTCGTCAGAGTCTGGCGTCGGCCGGAGCGCCATCCCGTAACATAACCTCGCCAGTCTGATAATTACTCAGAGGTTGGAGGTTTTGGCTAATATTTTCTTTGTCAGCTGCTAACTGCTTGCCTTTATCAAAGAACATAGTTTACTTAGCCTCGCCAATACCCAACGTGTTAAATTCAGTGATAGCAGAAATCAGGAGGTCTTCAGAGAAAAGGTGCCTACTGCTCCATTTTCCTGTGCCCCCAGTTTGTCATATCCTGGCCATATAATTATGCGCACAAAAGCCTCCTCACACTCTACTAGTCATAAATGATTTCAGCAGTCTAAAATGAATCAAGGAGTGATGTTTATTTTATTCGTCAGGTAAAATTATATCAAGCCAATTACATAATTAAACAATGAGAATCCAATTCTATTTCAATTTAGAAAAATACATAACTTCAACGAATCAAAGATGTATCTAAGAGTAGAAATATATAAAAGGTATGTAGAAAGACATACCTGACTGTAAGAGAGACACACTGCCGCATGAGAGGGACCTGGAGGTTTAGTCCAGAGACTCTTGCATGCATGCAGCGTGGTGGTTTCTGTCTACAGAATTCCCCCCTAACTGTTTCACCGGTTTTCCTTAAATACTTTGGACCAAGAAAACAAATAAAACACAAAAGGCCTTTGGTATGTCAGGAGTTCCCGCACCTAAGAACACACATAATATATCTATCTTTTTAGTGACTTCCAATGAAAGCTTGTAGGGAGAAAACTGCGAGGGTGAGAAGCAGGGAATTAAGAGAAGGGAAGGGGTCGTAAATGTGCAGAGAGATCGGGTGTGTTGGTTGGTTTCTCTAATGGATATTTTATTTTACCACAGTTTTTCCTGTAGCATACTGATTTATACTTTGATTTATACTGATTTATACCTTTCTTTCTTTCTTTCTTTCTTTCTTTCTTTTTATGTTGATCAGCTTGTATATAACTGGTCTAAGAATATAACCTAACATCCTGCAAAAACACAGTTTACCAGTCATTACCAGTCAAACCATGACATAATGTAATTTTATTTTGAGCTAACCTTTACTTACCGTTTTTGTGCACACCAGGAACTTTATTGATCAGACATCTTGGGGCACCCTGCCTTGACCAGAAACTTTTTTTAAAAAAATGCCCTAAAGTAATGCTAACTAGACACATTTTTATTAAGTGACAGAATCTTTGCATCATTCCTGGGTAAGGTTGCATCTTACTTCTCTATAGGCAGTACTATTGATTTTCACTTGGAGACATTAAAAGGTCAAAGTAGCTTCTGCATAGTTTTTGTTGCCAGAGTAAAATCAATACAAATGCATAGCGCACTTGTGTTTTTGCTAATAGAACAAAATGTTGATTCACAGGATGAGCAAGCATGTACAGTATATGTCTAAGGTAACGTAAACATAGCAAATATTATAAGTAGCTGTTTTATAACGCTTTAGCATCTTTAAACAAAATAATGCTAGATATGAATAAAACAGCCAATTTAATGCAAACTACATGCTAGTAGGTGGACTGGTGGGTGGGTTTTTCCTTGTCTTTAATGAGGTGTTAATATCCATTATCAATTGATTATCATGTAATGGAGATGATATAGAGATGGCCTTCAGGATGTTGTATTTACTCATGATTGTATTAATGATTTAATAAGCCATGTTTTATCAAGCAGAACAAATGCCAGTAATTTGAGAGAAGAGGGAAGTCCAGGCTTTGCACCATAACAGTTTCATCTTGCCCATCCGCCTATAACTGATTAAGTAATATTATAAATTTATAGTGGCATTGTATATTATTGCCTCCAGAACAGGTTAATGTTCTAAATTAAGCTTAGAGCAGAGTATTATTTTTTTTTTTTTATGAATACATATTAGGACATTAAAAAGAGAAAACATAAACTGTTTGACCAAAACATTTTGAATTAATTTGAATTTGTGTGAATGACTACACATAACCCTGCCCCTAAACCTATCCATCACTGGGGTTCGTACAAAATCGTATAAGTGAGATCCTTATTAGTGACTGTTTCTATGGGCCACAATACATATGCTGTCTGCCATATTGTAGCGTTCTTGGCTTGACGCCATTTGCCGTAGTAATCCCTGTAATTCGAAAGATGCCACAATCCTGCACAGAATGGCTCAACGGCTCTCTGTGGTGAATGGCGTCAGGTTCACCGTTCCAACATGGCGCCAACATCTACATGCCTGGAGCGGTCCATTGGGCTGTCTATATACAGTGGGTAAAAAGAGTATTTAGTCAGCCACCAATTATGCAAGTTTTCCCACTTAAAAGATGAGAGAGACCTGTAATCTTCTTCAGAGGTATACCACAACTGTGATAAGGCATTAAAAATCCTTAAAATCACACTGTGGGATTTTTAAATAAATTATTTGCAAATTATAGGGGAAAACAAAATGTTATCTCAATACTTTGTTATATACTCTTTGTTGGCAATGACTGAGGTCAAACATTTTCTGTAAGTCATCACAAAGTTTTCACACACTGTTGATGTTATTTTGGCCCATTCCTCCTTGCAGATCTTCTCTAGAACCATAATATTTTGGGGCTGTCGCTGGGTAACACGGACTTTCAGCTCCCTCCAAAGCTTTTTTATGGGGTTGAGATCTGGGGACTAGCTAGGCCATTCCAGGACCTCGAAATGCTTCTTACGAAGCCACTCCTTCATAGCCCCGTCGGTGCGTTTAGAATCATTGTCATGCTGAAAGACCCAGCCACGTTTCATCTTCATTGCCCTTGCTGATGGAAGGAGGTTTTCACTCAAAGTCCTATGTTACAAGGCCCCATTCATTCTTTCGTTTACATGGATCAGTTATCCTGGTCCCTTTGCAGAAAAAAACAGCCCCAAAGCATGATGTTTCCACCCCATGCTTCACAGTAAGTACTGTATGGTGTTTTTTTGGATCCAACTCAGCTTTCTTTCTCCTCCAAACACAACAAGTTGAGGTTTTACCAACACATTTGGTTTCATCTGACCATATGAAATTCTCCCAGTCCTCTTCTGGATCATCAAAATGCGCTCTAACAAACTTCAGACAGGCCAGGACATGTACTGGCTTAAGCAGGGGGACATGTCTGGCACTGCAGGATTTGAGTCCCTGGCGGTGCAGTGTGTTACTGATGGTAGCCTTTGTTACTTTAGTCCCAGCTCTCTGCAGGTCATTCACTAGGTCCCCCCGTGTGGTTCTGGGATTTTTGATCACAGTTCTTGTGAAAATTTTGGACAGAGGACAGAGGAACCTCCAATTGTTGAGGAATTTACCAATTAATTCATTAAAAATCCTACAATTAGATTTCCTGGACCTTTTTTCTTATTTTTTATCTCATGTTTGAGGTATATCTATAAAGAAAATTACAGGCCATTCTTATCTTTTTCAATGGGAGAACTTTCACAATTGGTGGCTGACTAAATACTTTTTTGCCCCACTGTATGTCAACCATGTTTCAAACCATGTTCCTGGAGCCCCCTTAACAACATAATTGGGAACCACTGTTCCAAAACATCTATGAGTACTAATAGTATCTGCTTTTTCTAACAGAGCTAGTGGTTGAATATTGAAAGACATTTGAACAAGAGTATGAATAAAAAAGTGAACTTTGACTTTTGCAGATGCTTCCACGTGCATGATGTCAGAATGGATCACATGGTCACCATGCAGTATGTCATGTGGTGCAGGTGTGCGTTCTAGGGAGCGCTATGTAAAGCAGTTTCCTGATGATGGCTTTGCTTGCACTCATCCCACTGAAGAGACAGAGCCATGCACTGTCAATGAGGACTGCTGTGAGTATTATTTACCTGTGGACTCATAACAAGCCTTATTTGAAATATAACATAATTTTGTTGATCGACAAATTAATAACAGGTTTTTGTCCATCGCTAATTGTGTAGTAATAAATGTTGATATACTTTTTCTTTACCTGTACATAATATACTGACTGGGTTTTCTGCTAACATCCTTATTCATTTACATGGTTTATGGCTGATTGTATCCTTTGTTTATGTTACTTGAAGAAAATAAAATAAAATAGCCAGTCAAATTCATGCTTAATATTTTAATAAAATACTAAAAGTTGTTTTTTGACACAGATGATCTTCAAACAGAATGTTGTGCTCCGATCATATGTACTGTATATGTTTCTGTTGGTGTAGCTCCAAGCAGTTGCTTGGTTACTGAATGGGGTGAATGGGATACATGCAGCGCCACCTGTGGGCTTGGCATGAAAAGACGCGAACGGATGGTGAAAATGCCCCCGTCTGATGGCTCCATTTGTGGGGCAGATGTGGTGGAAGTGGAGAAGTGTATGATGCCAGAATGCCGTGAGTGCAAACATTCACATGCATGCCACATTAAAATATGCACATCCTTGTATGCTTTTCACACACATGCACATTAACAGATTCCCACACAGTACATGTTTGTGAATGTTTGGGTTACATTAACATCTCCACAATTACATATTCACATTCGCATATTAATAAGCATACCCAGAATTCAACTACTGTACTATACCCCACTTTAACATAATCCATATCTCAAAAAAATACACTCAAAAACATTGTTGCACCCATTTTAATCTATTAATATGCATAACATATACAAAATAATTAGTGCATATTATTATAGGATACACATACACTTACATTGCCTTGTTTACACACAGATTTGCATGCATGCCAACATTATGATATTTACATAGAAAAAAAAAAAAAAATCTACATTAACATATTCATACAGAATAAACACCCACATGCCTGCAGTTCTCAGTGTTATGATGCTGAGTTTTTTTTGTGTGTATAGATACAATCCCATGTTTACTGTCCCCGTGGTCGGACTGGAGCGATTGCAGTGTGACGTGTGGGAAAGGCACACGAATCCGTCAGCGTATGCTCAAATCACCTGTGGAGTTGGGAGAATGCAACGAGGAGTTGGAACAGATGGAGAAATGCATGCTGCCAGAGTGTCGTGAGTTACACATGCTCTTTCTTTATTACACACACACACAAACATAAAAGCTTTCTCACATAACAGATGCACTGTATGTGTCTGTGTGTGTGCATTTGTGTTTGTTTGTCTTAATTGTGAAAATGGGTCCAGTAAAAGTAGAGTTGTGACCTGTCTGGTTATCCATCCATCATTAAAAAAAAAGTGATACATTGTGAAAACAAGTTAGCCAGCCCCACCATTTAAAATATCAGACCATCTGGGTAACTGTAGGGTGCTCATTTCAACTTGCTATGATTCAGGAAACTCTAATTCTAATCTCTGATACTATTTAGCGAATATAAAATGCAAGTTGGGACATCTCAAGTGTGCGTCTCAAAGATCAGGACTGAAGATTTACACAATCAGCTTCTTGATTATTGAAATGTTGAATAAATACTATGAATAATAATTATACGCAAGCACATATTAAATTGCTATGTTATTATTCAAATATAAAACAATTAAAATCTAAAATAATTTCAAATCAAATGAGGCAATATTTTATTCACAATAGAACATAGATTACAACAAATATTAAAATGAGAAATTTTATGGACAAAATAAGCTCATTTCAAATTTGATGCCTTCTAAATGTCTCAAAATAGTTGGGACGGGGACATGTTGCCAAATAAGAGGTAATCCTGGATCAAGATTACTGTACAAAAATAAAGACTTATCCCAACCCCTAAACCTAAGCCTACCCAAAATGTATTCCTAACATCAGTGGGAAATAATAGCTGGTTTACAAGGGTGCAGAAGCACCTAACCCTGATCATAAGCATAAAACAGATATTTCCTGAAAAACTATCCCTCAAATCTGATTGGTTGATTGGAATGTTGTTCAACAATAATGTTTAACATTTTGAAATCACGCTCAATGCTTAGCATGGTGTAGTACTGTATCTCCTCTCTTTTCAAAACAGTTGAACTAATAAAACATCCCAACTAATAAAGTCTCTTTTGATGTATTTCTCTCTAGCAATGGATTGTGTAATGACAGAGTGGTCCGAGTGGTCAGAGTGCAGTAAATCCTGTGGGAAGGGTCACTTGATCCGCACACGCATGATCACTCTGGAGCCTCAGTTTGGTGGGGATCCATGCCCTGAGACCACACAGAGAAAAACATGCAAGATCAAGAAGTGTAATCAAGGAGGTATGAACAGTGATGAGAGGAAGAGACGCAAGGAAGACCGTAAGAAGAGGAGGAACAAACAAGGAAGGGAGGAGAGTGCAGATGAACTCGCAGGTGAACATGCAAGCCTCACTGTTAAAGGAAAAATCCACCCATCATGTACCTACTCATGTCGTCCCAGATGTGTATGGCTTTCTTTCCTCTGTAGAACATAAACATGGAATTTTACAAAAACAAAAATCTGTGTTTTTAAAATCATGCAAAATGAACACATCGGCAATATATACAATCACACGTGATAAATCAATGTCGAACTGTGAATAAGAATAAAAGCGAATACTTTTAAGTCTTTAACATAATAATCACTTCCAGCTGTCAGCTTGCTGAAATTTACCATTAGTAATTCTGCATCATCATATTACCGCTAGAGATACTGACCTTAGAAAATCAGTATCATGTTATCCCTTTTTAGTACATTAACATCATACCATCATAGCTAGCTTTTTTTTTTAGTCCATCAGAGTCATAACATTAAAGCGGTCGTATGATGTGATTTCAAATTTTACTTTGTCTTGTAAAACATTTTGGTGTGTTAGTGCTGAAGTTGTTGGTGCATAGATTAGTGCAAGATTAAAATTTCAAAACCATAGGGATATTCTTTATAAAAGTTATGATTTGTCTACATTCGAGGAACCTGCTTCTTACTATTCAAAGACAAGTTTTGAGCAGTGGAGGGTAGGACTTGTTGTTTGTCATTTCTCTGATGACAAATGAAGACATGGTGTTATGTTTATGGTGCGTGATGCAACATACGTACACGTAAAAATACAGTACTAGGTCATGATAATCAGTAATTATGTCTCCACTGGATGCAACAATTAAGCTGTGTACAAATCAACACATTTCAGGAAGGCCGGGCTTAGAGGAGAAACAATAATCTACTGTATGTGGAAAATAATGTGTTTATTGAACCATAAACCACATAAACACATTGCATTGCACCAAAACACTGTACACAAAATAACATTCTTTTTAGCAACATCATATTACAACATGTCATTAAATGTGTACTAATTATGCATCATAGCATCACAATATTCTCTCTGATGACAAATCAAAATCAACATCACCACTGCTGATGCTATAATTCTGTTTAATACCAAGGCCACTACATAGGATACAGAAGCTCTCCTTTACTAATTCATAAAATCACTACAGACAGTGTCTCTAAGAAAAACGGCAGATGATTAAGTGGTATCTTGTGTGTTTTTTTCTTCCTGCAGGATGTAAAATGAAGCCGTGGTCTGTATGGACTGACTGTACCAAGTTGTGTGGTGGAGGAATCCAGGAGCGTTTAATGACTGCCAAGAAGAGATACAAGAATGCGCAATTAACCAGCTGTAAAGACCGAAAGGAGATACGAGCCTGCAATGTCCATCCCTGCTAGGGCTGTACTTAAATGGGCTTGTGTGATTATGGACAGACTGTGACACACTGTCTTGCAGTATATTTAATGCACTCTGTTTGGGATTGGAAAGCTGCAACAGGTAGTCTGTTATTTTTACTTTTATTTTCTAGAGTTTATAGTGACCCAGGCATTGTCTAGCCTGTAATGGACTGGGAAACCAAGAGGGAGGGTACTCAAGAGTAGCAATGTACTGTCCAAAATCAGATATATTAATATGCATTAGTATTTGAGTAACAGCCCTCTATGAAGCTTTGAAGAGGGGAGTTCTTTCAAGATTGATTTTTCACAGGCAGGACCATGGCATATTAAAGATAAATGTGCTCTGACATGAAATGCAAAATACATTTCTTTTTTTATACTCTGTGATCCAAACACTTACAAATACAGAAAATAGCATCCTTCCAAAATAAATGACTTTTGAAATCAGTCATAAGTAGCAGAGGTTCAAATACATCATGTGATGTCACTTCTTTTTTTTTGTTTGTTTGTTTTTTTTTGGGGTTTTTTTTTTGTCATATGAACAGGTTAGAGAAAACACTGGCAGGTACCCATGTTCACTTTTACCCTATAATAAGAGCTACATTTAGATGCATGCAAACCATTGATTCAGGATATCTGAAATGCTATTGGCGTATATAACCAGGATTTTGGAGATTTACTGATGTTATAAATAAATATATATATATATATATATATATATAAAGGTTTAGATGTAAATGTCAAAATGTTCTTCTAAAATGAGCATTTTTTTAAGCAACTCTTAAAATGTTCATCCAGGGTGTGTTTAAATGTAGGTATTAGTATGTAACATTTTAATGTACAGCAAAATATCCTAGCCAAAGTCCTAAATTAGTACATTTTAATACACACTAAAACGTACAATATAGGCATATTGACAACATCTAAACTGTAAACATATTTACATATTTATGCCAACAGACGTGTGACAAATTTTGTAAAACTTTTATTGTAACTATATTTGTATATTAACAATTTTACAATATTATAGATGTTTAGATCCATTGCCTTTCCCAATCCCTTAACAGAAGTATAACTGTAATTACTGATAAGTGCAAACACCATAATACATACATAATACTGTTTATCTAGACATGTTGTTTTCTTTCTTTTTTTTCCAAGAATTTACAGAATTTCAATAGAATTAGAAGTTGTTGTTAATCACTGACTTTATTCGTATATGCATATTTTGTTAATCATTTTCAGGCTTTAATTAACTTTGTTCCATTTAAAAACAAAATTGGATCATGGATGCAAAATCAGACAATTAATTACATGAATTAAGTTTTCACAATAGACATGCTTGTCTATAAAGTTTTGTATATGTAAATAATTTGTTTTAGATGCTATTAATACATCAGTATTGTACGTTTTATTGTGTCTGCGAATGGTAGAACTGCATTTTATGTAAAGTAAAAATATTAATGAGATCATGTTGATATATAATGCACAATTTCTTGCAAAATTGTTTGCTTGCATCTAAAGAGGGCTATTCTGCTTTGACATCCTCAAA
This sequence comes from Enteromius paludinosus, assembly GCA_032361165.1. Lineage (NCBI taxonomy): Eukaryota > Metazoa > Chordata > Actinopteri > Cypriniformes > Cyprinidae > Enteromius > Enteromius paludinosus. Next base: position 126,558 of record JAUMHQ010000152.1, on the reverse strand, counting down.
AACTTTTACTTTTTATTTCACTTAGTTCTTCATTAAACAGTGGCCCAAAACACATGACACAGGAAGTCACACTTGAAATGTATGATTTGTCATTGCACTGGATGATATAATTTCAAACCAAATGGCATCTGAAAACAAATTTCACACAAGTACACACAAGTAACAGAGCAAACTTTGAAAATGTTTAATAATTGAAATCCAAAAATAACAAAAGTTTGTTTGTGTGTGTGCAATAAAAATCGTACATTTTCAGTATGTTTTCTTTGTCTTGATGTTTTGGGGGAACACTGCAACACTAAATATTACTTTCAAATAAAGAGGAAAAAAATATTAACATGAGTTAACAGATTTGTATTTCTTAACAATTTATAACAAATATAACATTTGTTCACTATGAGAGATAGGAAGGACATTCAAGATTCAAAGCCTATTTGATGTACAGGTAACATCTGCCAAGTCAAGTCATTGGGCAAAAAAATCAAGTCCTAGTCACTTATACTTGCACACTTTGTCAGTATATTTGGCCTTTTGTAAATCAGGCCCTAGAGCTGGTTATATATTTGATTTCAAGATGTTTTTTGCCCAAAAGTATTGCCATATTTGCAAACCAGCTTTACTTTTGCAAGATTACTGTAAAATAGTTGTTGGAAGATATGCTATTATTGAGTAAAGATAATGGCCATAAGCCAGTTCAAATAAGTAATGGAACTGTTGTCTCCTGTGATGATTTTTTGGTGTGTAATTTTAAACTAAAAGCACATATAATCAGCCATTCCAGGATTTTCTATGTCTCATGTATGAAATGAATACTGTCTAGGAACCACTGATCTGTTATGATTTTGTTTCCCACTGTAAGACAAACAGACAGTGTTTAACCGAAATGTGTTAATTTGTTGGATTTTGATTTGCTTGGTTTGATCTACTCTTCTGATAACGCCCTTTTTTATGAGAAATTATTCTTACCAAAGTCTTGCGTAGATGTTTTGTAGTTGTCTCTCTTCCTTGTTGCTCCTCGACATGATTCACACTTTTTCAATATATCACCTTTACAATAAAAGGAAATGTAACAAAGTGCCTAATTCATTTTCCTTATTCATTTTTTTTTTTTTTTTTTTGCAAAAAGTGTCATTATATAACTCTACAGATTATAAATATCTAAATAAAGGCTTGGTCATGGGCTCTTTGTTGTTTTCCCCACAGTTGCACACACAGTGTGTGTGGCCTTTTTTTGACACATTGAAA
>JAUMHQ010000152.1:84749-106710 GCA_032361165.1 Enteromius paludinosus | reverse complement strand
ATTCGATCAAAAGGGTGCTTCTACTAAATACTGAGCAAAGGGTCTGAATACTTATGACCATGTGATATTTCAGTTTTCAATAAATCTGCAAAAATGTCAACAATTCTGTGTTTTATCAGGGTGCTTTACATTAGAGACATGTACATTAGTTACATGAGAAAATAAATTAACAAATGATTTTAGCTTATGGCTGAAATATAACAAAACGTGAAAAATTTAAGGGGTCTGAATACTTTCTGTACCCACTGTATATAGCCTCAATATTTTTTTTTCTTGCACCTAAAATAGGCATCATTTCTTATTATATTTCATTAGGCTTTACAAAACATTAAAACAAAATATTTTCAATTTCAAAAATACAATTATGTGAGCTGCACTGTTTAGCTTATGTTTAAACATTTTTGTCAGAAAAAATGCATAGGACAAGATCATTTTGTTCAGTTCAGTTTTTCAGTTCTTTTAACCCTTCACATGACATTAAACAGAGAAAATTATTTTCCTGAATTTATTCATTATGATTTTTTTCCCTTATGCTCCTGCTTGCATTATGCATGCACATCAGTTTGCACTGAAGCATAAATGAAGCATTCTTATCGTATGGTGCTTTTATCTTCAAATTAAAATGCTGATTGATGTTATAGATATCACCTTAAATAATTGCTGCATTTCATGTTAATCATTTCTTGATTTAGACCTACAGCACCGTGCAAAACATAAAGCAAGAGTAATTATTCAGTAAGAAAGCTTGCGATTGAAACCCTGACACTTTCATCTGAATTCAACACTGTCTGTAATACTTCCGCATCGGTGGAGATGATCACAAGCTGAATGGAGCTGATACAATAGTCAAGGCTTTTAACATGGCTCAGGTTTTTTCCCAGATGACTCCGAAACCACATTGCAGTTTTACAAAATGTGGCCTTTCTTTTATTACGTACTGGTGTGCCCGTTTAGAAGTCAGTTCATTTGTAAAATGTCCTCGTAACTGCGTTTAAAAGCAATGTGTCATGCCAGATATTGGCATAGAGAAAACTCGGGCATGTTTGATTCCTTTTGAACTACATTTCAGAATCTCTAAGGAAAAATTCAAACTAAGTTAAAAACTGTCATTGTTTTATATATATATATATATACACACGCTCAGTTAATTTACTTTTTAATTGTAGTTGAAGTATAGTTAAAGTTGAAAATTAAACAAATTATTTTTGATATTGAACAAAATATTTAATTTCAAGTAATGCTTTTATTTAAGTAACAATAACCCTGGTTTATATTTATATTCAAGTATATATTTTGTTAAATAGTCTAATTTGGGTGTTTTACGTTGCTATTAAACTTAAAATTTGGTGTTCTTAATACAGAATTATACATTTAAGAAACTTGTTATTTATGTGTTTTTTTGTTGTTGTTGTTTTTATGTCTTTGAGCAGAAAAAAATATCTATATAAAGATGGTTCAGCATTATATATCGTGTGTGTGTTTGACAGAAAAATAGTATCATGTGGTTTAGAATGGCACGAGAAGAGTAAATAATGAATAAATCATTTTTGGGTGAACTATTCCCTTAACTAGTTAAAGTAGGATCAAAACTTCCTTTGTCCTGCATAAGTTCTGCTGTTCTCATCACATCCAAATTAAGCCTCAGCTGTTTTTCTTTTAAATTTAATGGGCACAGCTTTTTCAAAAGATGCTTTACTGGCTTTTCAGCTTCATTGACTACATTTGCCATAAAAGCAATAAGAAATAGTTTCATTCAGCGCCTTGGAACATTCTCCTTTTTACAATCAGTCAAGGTAATTATATGAAAAACTTAAATTGGAAAGCTCAAATGATGTAAATGAAGACGGGAGACTTCCTGCTACAGAACGTGGCAGACACGTTCATGTAATTGTGAGGCGAAAGCTATTTGAGTCTATATTATGCATATTACAAGATATTACGAGATATGAATGCAGCAGATCTAATTTGCAGGCTAACTTGTTCCCAGGCTCTTGCCGTGGGATGAATTGGACATGGGTTGAAGTTGATTCTCTTCCACGTGGTGTCAAACCAGTCGCACTATTATACATTTAAAGTGTTTATATATGGAGCTATTAGGCCTTACTGATGCTATTCATCTAATCAGATTCACATATGCACGTGTGACACGCTTACTCCAGGGATGCATTGCGGACGTGTAATGTTATTATGAACATGTCAAAGTCATGAGGACATTTTCTAAGAATATTTCAAGGACGCTGGAGGTAAGACGGTTCAACGGCCCCTGGATATTTCTTAAACAGGTTCCTCCTGGCAGAGGTTTGCCTCAGGACTGCATATGTGCCAGGCAGATGGGGCAAGTGCTGCTCTGGCAAACAAAATGGGAATTTGTGGATTACAGGTGTGTGATGGAAGTTGCCAGTGTACGTATATTCCAGAAAATTAAATGAGTAAATGCATTTCCAGGGTAATTAGAGGAATTAAACCTGGGAACTGTTGGTTAATCATGTCCTCAGCTTTATGTTTTTCCAAACCTGTGACTGACTGACTTCTGAGGCATACAGGAGGACAGATTGTCGAGGTCTTTTCAGTAAAATTAAGGTGAAATACTGAATTTTATGCATATATAAATAGTGCACTATATATTATATCAAACCAATTGCTCGAAATGGAACATTGTAACACGCAATTGCAAATTTATATCTCAAAATTCTGAGAGAAAAAAGTTAGAATTGTACCTTTATATCACCTAATTGTGAGTTATAAAGTCAGAATGGAAACAGGTGGAAACAGGCTTCCAAAAAATGGCATTTATTTGAAACAGAATCAATTCTGTTAATGTCTTATTGAGGGACAACTATTTGAAAATCTAAGGGTGCAAAAAAAAAAATAAAAAAAAAAAAATCTAAAGACTGAGAAAATCACCTTTTAAGTTGTCCTAATGAAGCTCTTAGCCATGCATATTAACAATTTTGAAATCAAAATGGCTCATTTGAATTCTGCCAAAAGCATTCAGAATATGTGTGCTACCTAAATAATGGCTAAATAGTAAAGCCCTATTCGGACGGGACTAGTTTTACAGGGGGTCGTTAGAGAATGCCCAGTGTGAACGTATACCGATATTTTTCACAACGTGTTTCCCTGTGTGTTTTGGCCAACACGATATGCCATAGATGCTCTTACCACACGCACATTTAATTTATTTTGATATAGGCTATAGACAAGCATCTTATTCCTGTAGTATTTTCCAGCGTTCTTTTCCGAACACTGTGAACCATGTGCTTTGATTTATGTCATTGTCACCGTACTTTGTTATGCGACAATCTATATTATTCGATATACTTCTGCTCTGCTCCTGCTACACACTGCCGCGCCGCCCCACCCCTGCGTGCTGTGTGAAAGCTTTTATCCGTTAACATGGGCGAAAAATATGCGCTGCTTACGCATGCAGTGTGAAACTGGCGAAAGTCATCATAGCTTGCGCAGTATAGACCCAGCTGCATTTATATATATATATATATATATATATATATATATAATTGACTCCACATATTTGAACATGTATAGGAATATTCTTGAGTGTTTAAAACTACATGAGTAAATGATTTTTCATTCTAGTTTGAACTACCTTTATCGCAAACATCTGTTGAGAGTTATTTAGGATGCAGCAGTTGGAGTCTGATAGGTTCAGAGCTCAGTGCACATCTACAGATTGACTGATGGCTCGGATCAGCTCCGGGTGGATAATGCTCTGTTTTTTTTAGTTGGTGTACTGCAGTGGAAGTCAGCTGTCTCTTCCCAGGTCTCTTTGCTGCCTCATGGTTGGGTACGAGGTCCTGTCACAGCCAGCCGCGGGGACGGGACTCTAGGCAGGGCGGCTCTGAAAGCCGTTGATTTCCCCGGGGAAGCCGAAGGAAAAAAGACAGAGCCAGAATGCTTTGCCACCTCTCCGATTACTCTGCAGGGCGGCAGTCAGACAGGATGTGGACCTACAGAATGGCACTGGTCCCACTTCCATCAGGTTTATTTTAAACTCGTCTGAACAGACCCTTGTCCTCTCTCAAAGGCTCCTCGTTCTGTCCGAGTCACTGTCTGGATACCTTTCAGAGCCAAGGTTAGTTAGTGGACAAGTCTCATGTAACTTGTCTGCAACATTTCGTCTGCCAAAAAAAAGAAAAAAAAGAAGTTACGCTACATTGTTAGGATGTGAAGCTTAAAAGTAAGTCATGTTTTTTAAAACACTGATATTCAAATACTTTTAGGATTGAATAATTATTGTAGGAATTACTATTCTAATATTCCAATATTATGATATTGCTGGTATGTAGTATATTTGACAACAGTTCTTTTTAAGCCTAAATGATTCAGTGCTTATTTCTCCAACAACTCATTCCAGGATGACAATATCAAGATTCATTGAGCCCAGATTGTGAACCCTACATTAATCAAAGTCTTTAGGGTTTGCTTTATAGAGTGGTAAAGTATGTATGTATACATATGAGACATGCATTATACCGCAATATATTAAATACAGTGGTCATTTAATATTTTAGTTTATGTAGTCATTGATAGAAAAATATATATATTTTGCAGCATGGATCCACTTTAAATGTTGACTACTGTATATATGTCTACATATTTATACATAATATAATGTATAAGATTTATACATAATGTATTAAATATAAAAATTATTTAAACTGCAAAAAAAATTGTGAATGTTTCACCATTAATGCTAAAGTAAAAAAATAAATCATATTACAGCAATCTAATGAGAATTATTTGGAATAGTGACAATAATGAAACTTGAGAAAAATGTTCACGTGAAGTGCAATGTTAGCAGTTTGGAAGTATGGTAAAATGTCACAATGCAAAAAAGATCAATTCTTATGAGTCCGTGTTAAACTGAAATATTGTTGACCCTATAAATAGTTAAAAGATAATGGATTGAGATTTTTATTTTTTTAATCTAAGTTTTGTTCCATCAAGACCTTGTCTCTAGTGTGATACTGTGTGATACTGACAAACACCATTACTCATTCTTTAAAGTGAGAAGAATATGTTGATGCCTCAATAGATTTTTTCCTGTAAACAAACTACTTCATGTTCCTCAAGATGAATAGATTTTCTTTCCCACAACATAAAATGCACACTTTGAAACTTTCAAAAGTGAGAACTAAAAGTAAGTATTAAAAGAAGATGGGCCTAATGGAGAAGGGTTTTAAAAACAGCTTTTCACAGAACAAATGGCTAGTCTAGCAAAAGCGTCTATTTAGTTGCCCCGCTAAAAGTCATCTTCTCTTTCACACACAATGAATCTTTGAGATGTAATTCCGTAAGTGCAAAAAAGAAACGTAGTGACAGACGAAGACAAAGAAAAGCCTTTATACCAGGGCTGAGTAGCAGGAAAGGATTCTGGTAAATGGCAGGAATGCCGAGAGTAATATAAACAAACATAGATGGATCCAAGATGGCGCTGCATACGGCAGCCTCTGTGTTTTGTTCCACAGTTTTTGTACTGTTTTTGTTTGTTTTTCCTGTTTTTTGTTTGTCAAACACAATCCGTTTTACCAGAGATGAACTGCTGAACATTCGGCAGAACACACCACACGGCTTTTCACCAGAGTTCATTTATTCAGACGTTTTGCTGAACGTTATAGTAAGTGGAGCAGTGGTGCTGATCAAACGTTTCAGGACGCGCAGATGGGGGAAGTGCGCCTGCGCGCTGGTGAAACTCAGGAAACATCTCAGGTTATGAATATAACCCTGTTCCTTGAAGGAACAAGACACTGTGTCGACGAGACGCTATAGGAACGCCATCAGCGTGACGGCTCTGAAACGTGTGTAAAATCAGCTAATGAATAGTTGGGACGTCAATGGTGGGTGACGTCATCGGCCAAGAAGCATAAAAGCAAACTAGCTCCTGTCATTGCAGTGGAGCGCCAGCAGGGGATGCCAAAAAGTGTGGTTTCGAGACGCAGCGTCTCGTTCCTTTAAGCAACAGGGTTGTATTCATAACCTGATACTGAGAGCTGCGTCGACGAGACGCTATGGGAACGAGATGCCCACACCTCCAGACTTTTAAATCCCTGCCTTGTGTGTGTTTGTGTACAGCTAGGGCGAGAGAACAGAGGAGCTTGTAGTAGCTCGAAGATCTAGTCCACAGAACCGGACGAAAGTGTGGGGTGTAGACCACCCAGCAGCATCACAGATATCGGCCATGGAGACCCCTGCTAGCAGGGCCTTCGAGGCCGCCACACCGCGTGTCGAGTGCGCTCTGACTCCTAGCCTCGGTGGGAGTCCAGAGGACTCATATGACAAGTTAATGGCATCCACAATCCAACAGCTTAAAGTCTGTTTGGTCGCTGGGAGCCCCTTCTTGGGTTGACCAAAACATACAAGCAATTGCTCAGACTTTCTCCACAGGGCAGCTCTGTGGACGTATGCCTCTAGTGCTCGCACTGAACAAACACAATTAAGCTTCTGCTGGCCAGGCTCCCTGAATGTCTGTACCATGGCATCCAGTCCCAGAGGAGCTGGATGAACTAGAGAGTGCCAGAGGGGACATTGCGCGTTCTCTCGCATTGCAAAGAGGTCCACCTCTGCCCTGTGGTATTTTATCCAAATCTGCTCACATCTGGGGAAGCATCCATTCCCCGGGCCTCTGCCCCTGTCTCGACAGGATGTCTGCTCCTACATTTAGATGCCCGGGAATGTAGGCGGCTCTCAGTGAGAGGGACCTTTCCTGGGCCCACACAAGGATCTGGTGTGCCAGCTTGTACAAGGGGCGCGACTGCAGACCTCCTTGGTGATTGATGTAAGAGACAACAGAGGTGTTGTCGGTGCGCACCAACACGTTGATCACTTACGTCTGTGAAGAAGTGTTTGAGAGCTCGAAAAACTGCTAACATCTCTAGACAGTTGATGTGCCAATCTAGATAGCGACCTCTCCACAGACCTCGGGCTGAACGACCACTCGATATCGCTCCCCAACTAGTGAGGGATGCATCCGTCACTAGCATTCTGTGGCGACCGGGATCTCCCAGCACTGGGCCCTGATTTAGGAACGAAGGTTTCCTCCACATTTCGTACAGCTCTGCGTGACACATTGATCATGCGAAGGGGATTTCCCCGCAGGAATATGCCTTTGTTCCTGAGCCACCACTGTAGGGGTCTCATGTACAGCAGGCCAATAGGTATGATGTTGGACGCAGCTGCCATCAGGCCCAGCAGCTTTTGAAACTGCTTGACAGTGAGTGACCGGCCTTCTTTTACTCTCGCGACAGCGGTGAGGATCGATTCTACTTGAGCAGGTGTCATATGAGCCTGCATCGTGGTCGAGTCCCACACCACGCCTAGATAAGTGGTTCTCTGAGCTGGAGAAAGTACACTTTCCTTGGCGTTCAGTCTCAACCCCAAACGTTTCATTTGAGCGAGGACGACATCTCGATGTCTGCTCGCTTCTTCCGGTGATCTTGCTAGAATTAGCCAATCGACGATATAATTTAATATTCGGATGCCCTGGAGTCGCAGTGGAGCCAGAGCTGCATCCACGCATTTCATAAATGTACGGGGTGAGAGTGCAAGGCCGAAGGGTAGTACCCGATATTGGTATGCTTTGCCCCTGAAGGCAAACCTTAGGAACTTCCTGTGTGATGGATGGATCAATACATGAAAGTACGCATCTTTTAGATCTATTGTGATGAACCAGTCCTCGGACCGAATTCGTGCTACCATTTGCTTTACCGTAAGCATCCTGAACTTCAGTTTCATGACTGAGCGGTTCAATACTCTGAGATCTAAGATGGGCCTCAGCCCTCCATCTTTTTTGGGAACTATGAAGTAGCGGCTGTAGAACCCGTGCTTGATATCGTGAGGAGGAACCATCTCGATGGCTTCCTTCCTCAAAAGAGTTTTGACTTCTTGTTCCATCACCAGAGCCTGCTCTGAATGAACTATAATATGATTGACACCCACGAATGGTGGCGGCGCGCAACCAAACTGGATTCTATATCCATTTTCTACAGAATGCAGGACCCATCGAGACACATTTGCCAAATAGTCTACTAAGGGAACCAGTCTCTCGAGGCTGGTCTCTGATGATATTTGAGGGATGATGTTTAGACACAGCCCAACCTCGGGTGAAGCTGTGTTTCCCTCGTGAGAGCTCATGCTCACGCCCACGCCACATAACACCGGCGGGGTACGTGAAGCAATCTCCTGAGGGCACTGAGGAGAGATGGGCCCCGTATAATGCGGGGTTAACCACTCTTCCCCAGAGGGGCCTGCCCTCAGAAGTCCTGAGCCACCCTCATCAGGACTTCTTACTTTTGATCTGAGGTGCCTTCTTTTTCTCCTGTAACATGACTCTCAAGTTTCTGTGAGATTTAGAAGGCTGTGCCACAGAGCGCCTCCAACCCCCCTGCTGTTGTCCTTGGGGGGGAGCTCTCGAGGCGACACTCTGCTTTTGCGTGTCTCTGTACGTTTTGTATGAGGAGCTGGTACTCAGATGGGACTGCCCCCGCCTGGCAGTCCCTTGAGCTGGAGACCTTCGCGCCTCCTGGTGTCTTTCAACCACCACGTTCATTGCGTTGCCGAATAGACCTTCAGGCGCAAGCCTGAGTAAGCCAAAGATGCCTCTCGACTGCGACCATAGCATAGATTACGACTATCTCGGCATGTAAATTGGGAAAGAAGGGAAAGCTTTGCTTTGGAGGTGGTGGCCGCACTTTGAGAAATTTACTTTTCCGCAGTTCGGTGTGGTTCATACGAGACCATGGTCTCCTCCCCAGCTCTCTCCATCTCTAGATCTACTTCAGAAGCAGAGAGGAGCAGCGCCGCCTTGGCCGGGGGGAAGTAGCAGAACGCGCTTCCGACCCTGCGTGGCTGGCGCTTGATCCCGTGGTAGAGGATCGAGATAGGGACTGGCCCATCTCGGATTCCTCTTCATATAATTCAGCCTCATGGAGATCAAGCTGCGATCCCCACGAATGCCGTTGCCGCTCCTCCAGGGCTGCATCAGTGTGCTTCACTCCCAGGCAGACTGCACAGAGCGTGTGAAAGTCATCGGGTAAAATACACCTCTCACACGGGCTCGCACAAACTTTGAAGCGACTGCCTTCGCCCCTTTTTGACTTTTGTTTCACTTTAGACATTTTTTGTTTTTCACTTTCACACAGAGACACTTCTTTTTCTTTTTTTTTCTCATAGACAGATTTCTCACAACACAAACACAGAGCGCTTCCCTGAAATGACAGAAAGCTAGTTTGCCGGCTGGCATTCCATGTGCTTTTATGCTTCCTGGCCGATGATGTCACCCGCCGTTGATGTCCCAACTCATCATTGGCTGATTTCGCACACGTTTCAGAGCCGTCACACTGAGGGCGTTCCCATAGCGTCTCATCGACGCAGCTCGAGTTCCTGAAAAGGAACAGTTTACATTTTTAAAAACCTGCATATTGCATGTCTGCTCATACATTGACACAACGTTAAGAATTTTCCATGTCAAAGACAGTTTATTATATTTAATATCTGGCTCGGTATGTGTTACATACACTCTAAGATCAACCCTGGACAAAAACTGATAAAAAACATAAAGGGTGGTCACACCAAATGTTGATTTAGTAGTAGAAGTGAATTGATCTTTCGGACATTATTTTTAAAAGCATCCTCACTAATGGCCTTTGTCACAATTGTGCACCTTTATGAAGAGTACCTCTAAACCTGATGATAAGGGAAGTCACTATTCACCAAAAATCTTCAATTTGTGTACTTTTCTTGAAGTAAACTAAATACATTTTGATGAGAGAGGTTTTGAGGTGGCAATATGCACATTTACAAATGTGACAAGTGAAACACATGTAATAAAATAAATATTTTCAATTTGATTAAATTAATTAAATGATTATTTTAATTATTATATTATATATTATATTATAAATTATTATATTATATCATAAATTATTAATTGAATTATATTATTATAAATAATATCACTCAAGCGATTGTTAGACTTGGGCATGCCACAATATGCAATATTAAACTGCATATGGAAAGTGCATGTTGAAATTTGATGCGTTTTTGCACAAACTTACTACAAAAAAATAAGATTTGTTTGTGTTTAATTTTCTGTTACACTGGGATTTATCTTGCTGATTTGAGGAAATTACATTGTGGTGAACATTGGTTTATATAGCAATAACCACCTTGTACTGATCTATGTCAGCTAGCATTCGTGCACTGCTGCTATAACCAATAGTTAGTGTAGGTTCCATTTTAGGTGGATTTAAATAAATCTAAATTTAAATAAATCAGAATTTGGGGTTTTTAAATGCATTCACTAAATTAAGAAATAAATTAATAAAATAAATAAAGCATGACCATTCCATTGTCCCAGCCACAGACAAGGAAGCACCCTGAACGCATCGCCAGCTCATCATGTGTGATAAATAATTAAGACTGGCAGATATTCATGCATATCTTGATTGTACACTACACTTTATGAATGGGACTACAATCCCTCCTCTGGGAAATGTGTATATCAATTTCACTCTGCTTCTGAGTATCAGTTTTTTATTAAACAATCCTTTACAAGCTTCAGAGTTAAACTGGAAGAGATAACATTACCATGCCAATTAAGAATAAATTAAACTGTATACATATTCATAAGCTGCAGAGTAACCTGGGATTTATCTAGGACTGAAAATCTGTAAAGCAATATTGCACTGTTACATAAAATACCATCAGGGATTTCTTTATAGCTCCCAGTCATTAATTGGCAGCCAAGAATTTATCCTTTTGAGGTGTACAGCACATTGCAAGGATGATTTAAGTTCAGTGTCTAAGGATTTATTAGTCTGATGACAATCATTTTTCTTCAGATTCTTGGGGAAAACGGTTTTAATTACATATACTTCTATCATCCTTTTTAAAGCTCTTATCTTAATTTGCACAAGTTACCCCTGAACAAGCATGGTGTCAGTATTGTGAAACCAGGCCTTTTGACAGTAACATTTGCCCAAAGCAAGGCTGAACAGCACAGCGTGCATGGCACAATGTCTATTACCTCAAAAAGAGTTTGTGAGTGATTTTATTAACGAAGAGCTAATTATCTGTTATGAGCGATTTTTCCCCGTTCCAACCACCCGGACATGGCAGGCACCCTAATCTACCTGTTGGGGTGCCATCCACGGAGGATCAGATTAATGGGAAGCCATGCTTGCCTCTGGTAGTGCAGTCACCCTGTTCCAGGCCAGCCTCCTGGCCCCATGACTGAAATCCAAGACCTTGCTGCCTATCACCTGTGTACACAGTGACACACGACAAGTACGTACCCGCAGGGTGACCATTTCAGTGGCCACCGGCGCCTGACTGGTGGAGATGGGATTGATGAAGGGTCTTCCAGTGCCAGTTCTGCTTGGAAGGGACTGGCCAGGGTTCGACAGCCTACTCATCTCTGTGACGCAACCTGCCAGCCCCAAATGGAGCCCCCGAAGACGACAGCGGGAGAGATGTCCCCCTCCCAAAATACTAATCTTTTTGATGATGTCTTGAGGGCAAGGTCAATCAGCCTGGTCTCCATCCTCTTTCGCACTTCGTTGTAAAGAACGGTCTGCTCTACTGTGTTGCACAGAGACAGAGGGAGGAAAAGATGTTGTTGGTCACCCCCAAATCCAAGACGGAAGCTTTGCTGGACATCCAACACCACCCAGAGGATTCGGGACCATTTTCACTGGGCGAGATTGGATGCCGAGGTGAACCAGTTTTGTCAAGCCTGTCCCACCTGCAAAAAGACGTTGCCCAGAACTCCTCCCCACAGTCCGCTCATACCGCTACCCATCATCGAGATGCCCTTTGAGTGCATTGGGATGGACCTTGTGGGGCCGCTGCTGAAGTCTGCGTACTTGGACGATGTGGTAATTCACTCCAAGGCATGGGAGAACCATCTCGACAATCTCGCTCTCTCAGAAGCCACGTACCTGGGTTACCAAGTTGGCTGAGGAATAATTCGTCCCCAGGAAAAGAAAGGGAAGGCTATCCAGGGAGCAGCGACACCACAGACCAAGACCCAGGTACAAGCTTTCTTGGGGTTGGTGGGGTACTAGCATTGCTTTATCCCTAGTCTCAGCCTCAGACGTCACGCCCATGGAACGTTGGCAAAATATCTGATGCATATGGTACACTTAACTGTCCTGTTGAAAAATAAATGATCGTTCAACTAAAAGCAAACCGGATGGGATGGCATGTCACTGCAGGATGCTGTGGTAGCCATGCTGGTTCAGTGTGCCTTCAATTTTGAATAAATCCCCAAGAGTGTCACCAGTAAAACACCCCCACACCATCACACCTCCTCCTCTATGCAAACAAGTGGGAACCAGGAAGGTGGAATTCATCCGTTCACCTTTTTTGTGTTTCACGAAGACACGATGGTTGAAACCAAAGATCTCAAATTTGAACTCATCAGACCAAAGCACAGATTTTTACTGGTCTAATGTCGATTCCTTGTGTTTCTTGGCCCAAACAAATCTCTTCTCCTTGTTGCCTCTCCTTAGCAGTTGTTTCCTGGCAGCTATTTGACCATATTTGACAGCGAAGTCTCCTCTTAACAGTTGTTCTAGAGATGGGTCTGCTGCTAGAATTCTGTGTAGCATTTATTTGGTCTCTGATCTGAGCTGCTGTTAACTTGCGATTTCTGAGGCTGGTGACTCAGATTAACTTGTCTTCAGAAGCAGAGGTTACTTTTGGTCTCTCTTTCCTGGGTCGGTCCTCATGTGTGCCAGTTTCGTTGTAGCGCTTGATGGTTTTTGCGACTCCACTTGGGGACACAATTAAAGTTTTTCCAATTTTTCGGACTGACTGACCTTCATTTCTTAAAGTCATGATGGCCACTCGCTTTTCTTTAGTTAGCTAATTGGTTCTAGCCATAATATGAATTTTAACAGTTGTCCAATAGGGCTGTCGACTGTTTAGTAACCTGACTTCTGCAGAACACAACTGATGGTCCCAACCCCATTGATAAAGCAAGAAATTCCACTAATTAACCCTGATAAGGCACAACTGTGAGATGAAAACCATTTTCATGCTCATCGAGAGAATGCCAATAGTGTGCAAAGCAGTAATCAGAGCAAAGGGTGGCTATTTTGAAGAAACTAGAATATAAAAGATGTTTCCAGTTATTTCATCTTTTTTGTTAATTGCATAACTCCACATGTGTTCAGTCATAGTTTTGATGCCTTCAGTGAGAATCTACCATGGTCATGAAAACAAAGAAAACACATGGAATGAGAAGGTGTTTCCAAACCTTTGGCCTGTACTGTGTATATATATATATATATCTATATATTAGTAATACCCTGAATACAAAGATTGTGGGGGTGCATTTGATCCAGTGGCATTAGTGCCGTTTATGAACTGAAATAGTATACTGTAATTGCAATACTCATTAGCATAATATATAGCTTAATATTTGCTAAAAAAATTGTTCAGCTTCGTTTACTGAAGCTAAACTGTCTGGTTTATCTGGTATTTTCTTGACATTTGCATGGGTTAATAAGTGAGGTTTTTTTATATATTTATTTTTTATTGAGATCCTTCTCTGTGATTCTCAGCTTTCCTTTTGTATAATTTTAATCAAGTAATTCAAAATATTCCTCAAGGAGCCATAAGGACCACTGTTACAATACTTATATTGTGCTTTTGTGAGTTTTGGAGCCACAGATATTTACAAACAAATAATATGGGTAGTTTACTCGTAGCATTAAAATATTTAAAAGTTTAGCCTTAAAGAAAGAGGGAAACCAAAAACTGATGAATAACGTTTTCAAAACATCAAAACAGTTTTGATGTTTTTGAGTAAAAGTTGGAGTGCCATTTTCTTATGAGAATGTTTTGGGCATTAAGAGGCAAAGAGCAATAGTTTTTTTAACCCCACCCCACCTTACTGCTGGACACAGAGGTCTCTGCTTAGAGATTTGCCAACACCTGAGTAAACAACATAAACGTTATAGTTTGACCTCTTACATTTATTGATTTTTAAAGGAAGTGTGGTAGGCTTTACTCTCCACCAAGGTACATGCATCTTCATTATTGGTGCTGGACAAGGTCTGTGCACTTCTGTAGACACTAGACTTATACACTCTGTCACTTCAAGACTGTCTTTTGGACATTGCAGACTGAGGGTGACAAGAAGACAAATAAGTTTGACTTTGGAACAGTTTTAATCAATGTTGTCCCAAATATACTAGGCTGAGAATATTTTTCTGTGATTATATGCATGTATATAAGGTCATATAAAATCTCTCTCTCTCTCTCTCTCTCTCTCTCTCTCTCTCTCTCTCTCTCACTCACACACACACACACACATATTTGTGATTTATGAGGACTCTCCATAGAGGTAATGATGTTTATACTGCACAAACATTATGTGGTATTGCCATACACATTGTATGTGTGCATTTTTAGATTTTCCAAAAAACACCATTTAGTATGTTTTTAAGCAATTACGGGTACACTGAAAATGTCCTCATAAAACATCTTCATATTGTAATACCTATTTCATACCCATGTCATTATACAAATTTGTGTCCTCATAGACCCGCATACACACACACAAAACCCAGCTTGTTTAACGATTTAAAGACTCCCCTGTTTCATCATTTACTGTAAGTTCCTGTTTAAATTAGTAAAAGTAACGTATTAGCGTGCGCTAGTAGGCTACTAACTCGCTTCGGACCAAGACACGCAGGATGATTGCGCTCGTTCTGATAAGTAATTACGTGGCGATCAGGCTGCGAGCATGCGCACTGTTTTCAGCACCACGGCGAGCGTGGACAGCAAGCGCCTCACACTTCAGTTCGCGCGTGTGTGTGTGTGAAGATTCAACCGGTGGCTTTTCATTTCTGACTCCACTCGTGTCGCGACTTGGCTTCACATCACGCAAGAACTTCACCCTTTCGAATAAATCCTGACAGGAAATTTTAGAAGCAACAACAACACTCAGAGATATTTCCACGTTACGGAAAGCCGGGTTTGTCTGTGAGAGTGGGATGCCGTCCGTGAGATGATGTTTCTCTGTGGGGGGATTGCGCTTTAGAAGCTCCACAATCCAGAAGGATGCTGGTGGGAAATGCCTGTCGACAGAGAGGACGAGATTTGTCAAAAAGCACTAGAACTCTTATCGGATCTGTGTTCTAAGGGGGAGGTTCAGAACGAAAACTGTTTGGATTTCATTTATTATTTCCGAGACCTTGCCAGGCCGAGGTATTCGGACTCAGGTAGGCGACACTCCTGCACAAAACGGTTGCATGCGCTTTTTTTTCCCCCCGAAAGGATCATGAACTAGATGAATACATTGAAGTGCCATCGCAACTTCATATATGTCTTTTCAGGTAGTGTGCTATTTTTCATTTGATTCAGTATTGACTTGTTGCTGAACAATTTATATTTTAACCTCGATGTCATCACGCTAGATGAATCTACTGTTTTTACTCTGATACCACTCGTCGTGATATTCGGTGTAGATTCTTATTGGTATAGACTCAAATACTTTTGCCAGAAAAAAATAAATAAATATATATATATATATATATATCAAAATTCTAATGTAGAAATACTAGTGTAACAGCTATTATAATTTTACACCAATTAAATTAACAAGATTCTAATACATGAACTGTTTATTTATCTGTTACAGTTGCAGTGTATGCAGCAGGGCCATAATTATTTTTTTCAAGAACCTTTAAAGTTTAGAAATTCAAAATTGTTCAGTATATTACAGTGGAAATGCTTGTTCCTTGTGACAAGGATGGATTTCTGGTAATCCAAAAAAAAAAACGTCCTCAGTGGAGACACTCACCTCGAGTAAATTACAATCAATCAATCAATCAATCAATCAATATTAGTAGACAACATGCATCCAAACCGAAATGTAGCTTATACTCAAGACAAAGTAAGGTGGTTACAAGACATCTTTAAAATGCACACTCTTAATGTCATGCATGACCCATCATTACAAGACATCTTCTTATTAAAATGCACACTCTTAATGTCATGCATGACCCATCATTCTCTTACATTTCGAACACGTTTCATCATCATTACCTTTTTTTTTTCTTGATGTATACCTGGACCACATTGTCCATGATGAAAATTGCTGCATTTGAATTACTGTAAATATGGCATCTGTTTCTTCTCATATATGCTGTGTGGATAAACTTAGATTGAGACAATACAAAATTCATTCCAAGAGCACAGGCCAAAAGTGCAGTATTGGAATCTCACTGCTTAGATTTAAATGCTACAGCACCTGCTGAGCAAGAGGGCAGGAGTCTTTTGTGCTATACTGAGGTGTACCAAGGGGATTTGGTAACCGGCGTTAAATCTACCACCCACCAGTAATGTTTTTTTTTTCTTTTCTTTTCTTTTCTTTTCTTTTCTTTTCTTTTCTTTTCACATAAGAGCTTTTATAACGATTCCTCTTAATGTCTGATGCAAACTTCGCTTATAGCACAAAACAACCAAATTTAGGATGAGGTGGGCCTCTTTATAAGATACAGCTTTGGCATAGGTCATGACATTTTGGAAACATGTCTTAACTGCATGACTGTACACAAAGAGCCGAAATGTGAACCCCTTCCCCAACAGCTTAAGAATCATAGATGCTATATCGGTATCTCTCTCGCACTCTCACACACCAATCCCCTGGCTGCATTGACAGTTGTTCATGGTTGGTTTTGTCAGTTTATTAAGAGCCAATAGCCTGCGCCCTCCCCAAATTCCAGAGTAGTGTAGCAATAAAAGGCTACAGCTGAGACATGTCATCAAATATTGAGTGAATGGCATAAAAAAGGGAAAAGTATGAGTTTGGCAAAATGTATTTTTATTTATTTATGTATTGTTATAATTGAAGTGGTTTATTAATTACGAGCATACTAGGTGAGAATTCAAAAGCTTTTATTGAAATAAACCCCTTATTGAGGCTGAGTGTCTCTATACAGTATTATTGCAAAGCTCCAAAAGAGCATGTAATATTTGCAAACAAATTCACTGAAAATTCCAGCTGAAATTAACACTATTGGAAGTAAAACACCAATGACATAATTCTTATAACACAAATTATAATAAGAGGCTCATTGGAAATACGTACCTCCTCATACATTTCTGCAAAACTGTAAAAACGTACCTACTCATACAAATCGCTGCAGTTTCCAGTTGAAATGAACTCTAGAGCCATTAAAACTCCCACAACTTTTATTCCTAGTACCTGTACCAACCTAAAACAAACATACCATAGTTACATATTAAACGTGTCTTTTAGCGTCACTCCTGGACATTTCACTTTGAAACTGCAGCAAAACGTACAGTAAGGTACATAAATATGAGGTTGCAGAAATGTATTTAGAGGCACGTATTTCCAATGAACCTGGGTTGCGAGTTACAATAGGGGGCTGCTGAATGCTTGAATCTCGTTGATGAATGTGCAATTGTTTGCACAGAAACTTTTACCATGGTGCACGATTTGGACATTTGCATCAATCAGTACCTTAGGTATGGGTTTTCTGACATAGTAAACTTGAAAGATAGCTCATCTACTTGGTACTTGGAACTTAGGATGGCACTTGGATGATTCAATTTGCTTTTGTTAACACTTTTGGACGGGAATAATAGCTCAAAATATGCAGGTATACTATATATACTATATACAGAAAGGTCTACAATAAAGAACATGTGTGTAATTTGTGAGTGGTATAGGTAAATTATATTCCTTTTTTTTTTTTTTTTGTCACCATCACTTTTTAAAAACCATCAAAATATCTAACAGAAATTATGTACAAAGCATCTACAGACAATCATTCTTTACATTTATTTCATTCATTCATACATATACAAATTACCATTTTGTTCGGTTGTCCAACAGTTAGCTGATAAATTATCTGACCCAGTAACACAGTACTGTACAACCCCTGCCACATGTGGGTGTGATTTGAGTAGCCAAACAAATAGCAAGTTGCTTCAGTAAAATTTCCTAGAATTTCTTTTTTTTTTTCTTATTTGTTTAAAGGTCAGTATAGTGCAGGGAAGAAAGTGTGAAAAAGAAAAAAAAAAGAATACTGGGATCA
The DNA here is from genome assembly GCA_032361165.1 of Enteromius paludinosus. NCBI lineage: Eukaryota > Metazoa > Chordata > Actinopteri > Cypriniformes > Cyprinidae > Enteromius > Enteromius paludinosus. The sequence goes on along the minus strand of JAUMHQ010000152.1, from coordinate 88,615 downwards.
TGACCCTAACCAGACAGCTTTTATATGCCCCCTCAGCATGTCCTAGCTCTGGAAAGATACTTTATTTTGCAGTACTACTGTAGATGGCTCCCCTAGTATTTTGAGCATGAAATCAAACATTAATGAAGACTGTTCTCCCGAATGCTTTGATTGAATAAGCAAATCAACACATTTGACCAGTCATATGCCAAGAGTGTTTTTGTGCTGTGGGATATCAGGACATTCAGACCAAGTGGTTGTGTAAACTGTAATTAAATAATCAGCAGCATGAAGCCGGAGTGAAAAGAAAAGAAGCAAAACAATCATTATCCAGTGTCTCACTGTGTGTCGGAATGGCTGCCTTTCTGTGAAGCCATGGTAACATTGTTATTCCTTTTGGAGGACAGATGATCAAATGATTTTATAAGAATAGGCTTGATTACACAAGGGGCAATATTGAGTACCAAGAGCAGTGTCTGTATGATTTTGCAATCATGGAGCATTTTCAGAGCCCTTCTTATGAAAGTGCTTTATAGGGATAATCAGCATTTGGTGTTCTTCAGAGCAGTTTTTGGTTCAGAGAAAGTGCTGCAGCCTGATAAACCACAGGCTGGTCTTTTGTTGCTTTATTAAACTTATTGGAAATCACATTTCATGTTTAACAGGCATTAGCGTGTCACAAAATACTAAGGGTGAATGACCATCTAGTACTTTTAAATGTTGTTATTACACCTTTTAGGGGTCTTGGAGCATCACTTTCATGTTCCCTAGAATCTCATTGAAATGCCTCTCTGGTAAATCTCACTAGAGGGAAATGCAATTTGAGCGTTTCTGAAGCGATAATGATGCTTATTAAAGCTTTTTAATCAACCTGGTCCCAAACTGAACCATTTTAGAAAAACCCTTTTTGGAGCTTCTTAGACAACCGGAATATTCACCATATATAGGTGATATAATTTGATATATGATATATGATATAATTTCAACCAATTTTTTTTTTTTTCTTCAATGTATATAAATTGTTGCTAACATTACTCTTTAAACATGACTCTAAATTTAACATTTCGTGCACATTGGTAAACTAAAATGCTTAACTTCTTTAATTTAATATGGTTGAATCCTCAGTATTTCCTGTGTGTTTGCACAATGTTAACACAAATGCATTCATGCAGGCAGCTGCAGCACAGTGGGAATCTCTACTGCAAGGCTCTTTGAAGCTCTTTGTGTGTTGGAATGTTTCTATGGGTTACTAGATATGAGCCATTGTGGAGCTTTCACTTTGAAGTGTAACTGACACACTCAGTGAACTGAAATGAGTTGTGCTGCTTTAGAGGACTCTGCTCAGAGACAGCCCAAATCAAATAGTGTTTGGCAGCTGCTGTCTCTGCTGAATGCTGGTGAGATATGGAGTACAAAAGAAGAGAAAAGGGTGAAAAGTCAGTCCATTAAATAGTCCAGTTGTAGTTGGCATACAAATGTATTGATGTATATCGACAATCTGAGTAGCTGTGGGTTTATAGTGCACAATTTTAATTTAGCTGAAGACAGGGTTGAAGTATATCTACAAGTTTTTGTGTTCAGATTAGAATGATACTCCATCATTAAATAGTACAGTACCTATGCAGGAAGTATGCCGATACAGTAGTTCCTTATTGCAAAGTGAATGATTACTAAATTAGATCATTTAATTATCAGTTAATTACTAATTACATAATTAACATGTTTCTGAGATGTAATGCAGATTATACTGCTTTCTTGTTAGATTTTGGTAAACAATTGTTTTATTCAGGATTTTATTTTAGGCACAAAATCATATTTAAACTTTGGTCACATTCAACATTAAAATGCTTTTAAATTATAGCAGACTGTAATACTCTAACCATCAGCTGGATGTGCCAGCTCAGGACACTGGAGGGCACTCCAGCGTCCAGCTATCTCTGAACTCCTGTGTGTTTACCTCTGTTTTCGTGTCCAGACTTATCCCCACAAACTCATGTCTCCGCCCCGCTCATTTGTTGTCATGGTGTTTCATTGTTCCTCAGCCCATTTTGTCTTGTATTTAAGCACCTGACTGTCGTATGTTTGGTTGCTCGTCATTGTGGATGTAACTTGTGTTTTCCCCCTTTGTCTAGCCGTCTGTGTTTCCCTGAGTACCCCGTGTTTCTTTGTATTGGATTTACTGTTGCCGACCCACGCTACCCACTCTGGATTATTCTCTTGCCTCTGTCTCCGATGCCCTCATTTGCCGTTGTCGACCTCGCCTGTGTATTTGCTCTGTGTACGTCTCAATAAACTGGTTGCATATGGATCCCTACATTTCCTCAGCTCATTCGTGACAAATACAAAGGGGAAAATTTGGTAATTCATGTCCTCATCGTTTATGTCAGCATTCCTTTTTAACTTGATGATCTGTTTCTCTGAGACCTGACTGTGCATGATAAACTGTGATAAAGATAGTTTGTTGTTTGGAATTCAAAATTATTTTTGTTATAAATCCATTATGTTAATAACATATTGTTTTCATGATTTGTAATTTCAGTAGATACTTTCCTTTTCACCATAATCATTCTGAACCAGTCTTAAGAAAGCTGTACCCAGGTATTTCAGTCAACTGTTCATCCACAGATAGCGATTGTGTCTGAATACTAAATGTCCTGTTTAAAGGTCCTGGTATTGAGATGCATTTTGGTCGATCTAATCACAAGTAGACAAGAAGACTCATTCCAGTTTACATCTTTAACTTCTGTCCTGATTTCTTTTGAGGAAAGGGTCTGCGGTCTAGTGTATCTGGGCCATTACTGATCTAATATTTTGAAATAAACATGTGCAATTTACAGTACATACGAGTCAAACACTGGTTTGTTTATTTATTTATTTTCAAAGCTACACTGTAAACATAAAAATCCGTAACATTTACGATGACTGCACCGTAAAAAAATGCAGTAACAGCATTTTTGGTTTTACAGTTTTAAATTACATTTACAGTCAAATACCATAGTTTCATTAACTGATATATGTTATTATACCAATCTATTAAAGTACGGAAATGTGTTTTGTACCTTTGAAATACACTGATAAGAACCAAGGTGGTGATGAGAAAGTTACGTGATGAACCAAAGCTCATCGCAAGTAGCTTTTAAATTATGACGTACATAGAAGATGCTCAGTGTCATTCACACAAACACTAAACACCATCATGGTAAAACTCATTAAACTGAAATATGCAATAAACATTAATTTAACAACATTATATGTAACACACAACCCTAATAAACATAACCGATAAGAAAAATTATGAAGTATCAGCGATTTTGAAGAAAAAGCATTACATTTTAAAAAATGCAATGCAGGAAATTCTGGGTAGGTCAATTTAAGTTCTTTCACTGTAAAGTTTACAGTGGGGGGGTTGGGAGGAGGTGACCAACCCTCGCCACCAAGGGGTTCAAATCCCTAGGGCTCGGAGTCCGCCAAGCTCTCAGGCCTCTCCCCACCTATTCTATTTCGAATTATTAATGAGGAAGTGAGAACTTGTGAATTGTCCATATGACAGCAGAAAAAAAAACAATTTTCTGCCATTATTGGTTTCATATGTAACTTTATTCTCATGGTGCGTTCACACCGGATGTGAATTGCGCGAATAAATAGCGCTATTCGCGCGTAGTTAGACACTTGAACATTTTGAGTTTACTCGCTTCATCCGCGCATACAACAGACACAAATTCGCAGCATGAGAGGGGCTTCTTCTCCAGTCTCTGCATTGGTGGAGGGGAAACCGCAAAATATTCTAAATATTGCTGTTATTGTGCCATAAAATGCAGTTTTAAGAGTATTTCAGGTGAGAATGTAGTTGTTTAAAACACAAATCTGCGGTTTATTAAAAAAGAGAG
>JAUMHQ010000152.1:55673-70454 GCA_032361165.1 Enteromius paludinosus | reverse complement strand
TAAGCTACATACCTTCTATGTACGTATCAGAGAACAATTTAAAATATTCTCTCAATGCATTCTATGGCACCTTTAAACTAATGACTATCCTTTACTTGTTGCATTTACTGCTTTATGTATTTATTTATTTATTTTTCTCCCTTTCATTTCCTCACTCTTTCATTATCTCTTCTAAGATCACTGTGAGTGTGTATTATCACTCCATGAGGAAATGGCACTGAAAGTGTCAGGAGAAATGGCTTTTGAATTGGCAAAAATGATTGCTTCTGTTTGCTTCATTGTGTGATCAGGGGGTTTACATTCTCTATTTAGAAATGAATGTCTGCACTGGGTCAGACCAACAAGATTTCTCCTCCCTGGGTGGCTGTTATTTTAAACACACTGTCACACATCACTGAGAATCTGAAATGTGTCCCACATTCTGAATGCTCACCAATGTAAAAATACATTCCAAATATCTATTTTCTTATTCCACAATATGTTTTTTGTAGCATGGAAGTCCATCATCACAACATGTCCTTATATGTTCCATAGGGAAAAAAGGTTTGGAATAACACGATTGTCAGTAGTTGACAAATACGTTGATATTATTATACATTATACAGCATAATATAATATATAATAATAAAGCAATATACATCAAATTGCATTGACTATTGTTTTAATGCTGTGTGGTTGATAAATATTGGAAGCTGCCATGGCATATTGATGTGTTTCAAACTTATGAGGAATAATTATGAGGAACTAATTCATCTGAAATTTCTGTTCCAAAGGTTCATTGCAAATAATTTGTTTTATGCACCTGCAGCCATTTCAGAAAAAAATCTATAAAAACAATTGCCCTCAAAACACAAATCACACACCTGCATCAGTTCACATGGTCAAACCCATTTGAATAGCCAGAGCTAAATCATGTGGAATGGCAGCTGTGTGAAATTTTTATAGAACATATAGAACTGTCTATTGGTCAAAGTGGGGTAGGTAACTAAGAAAGTAAAATCCTCTTATCTGTAGCCTGTTAAAGACATTATTAATATGATGAAATGATGAACGTTGCACCCTAATTGGACTGCTTTTGTCACAAGTTAATGTGTTATGGTAAACAGTCAGCTTTTTTATTTCTACAAATGCACTATGAATTCAGCTTCAGAAAGAATTTGCCATTGTAGGCCAAACCCTGATTCATCCAAACCCATTCTGTTCTGCCAGACGTCTCAGTAATACCAATCTGGAGTCTAGTAAACAGAGCAGTCTTTACAGTGCATAAGCAATGAACTGACTCTGATTTCTAAATAAAACCACTGGTGATGTTTTGAAATTAACAGCACATGGGGTGTGTTTTGATGTTCAAACTCTGTTCTTTTGCCTAATTACAAAAATAATAACTAGAGCTCATCTAAGACTCAGCTCAAGCTAATGAGACAGATCTACCCAGATCTGTCATAACAATCACAAATGCAAAATTCAGAGTGCCAGAGAAAATAAGAAGTTTTTCCCAAAGGGCCTCGTTCAAGTGTATGGTATAGCTCAGTGCTCACTGAACAGAAGAATTATTGCAGTTTCTCATTCAGTGGAAACATAAATTATGATTATCTGCTTTTGGGGGGGTATAATGACTAAATAAATAAAAGTTCTTAGTTTGAACTTTGAATATAAGTGGTCAGTTGGTCATTATCACAAAAAGTAGACAGCAACCTGGTAACATCATGAAGGTGTTTATTTTGCGATAATGGTGGTCTGGCTGTGTATTATCCAGCTTGTTATTTTAAAACTTTCCAAATATATGAAATGTTTTCTTGATCAGAAATTATTTTATGTGCAGAGACATGTTATGAAAATGGCACAGTTTAAGTAAGTTTGGCATAATGTGTTCATATTATGATTCAGTGCGATCCAATTAGTTTGCATACAATAACAATATCAATGTCAGATAGCTTTTGCACAAACATTTTGTTGAAACACAACATCAGGCAAGGAATCATATGAAAATACGTAATATGTGTCAGAATATTAGATCCATGCATTTCATATACGTAACAGGCTTATAATATTAATCCAACAACAAAATAAAGACATGAGACTCACTCACTGCTCTTAACTATAACTCAACTTCAAGTAATTGTGTCAAATTGCTTCATACAGTATACAATTTTTATGAGAACAATAAAATACTGTTTATTTAGGTAATTTGTATCTAATGGTCTTTCTGAGGGCTAAGCCCCCCCTAAAGATGAAATTCTAGAACCGCCCCTGGATATTAAATTTGTGTGCGGTTGAATAGTTTCAGAGCTCTGCTTTGTAAATGCCAAATAATGAATGCAATTAGCATATAACAGAGCACCAGTCAATATCCAAATCATTACTTGAGAACGGTGAGCAGCAAGAATTGCTTAAATTTCCAAATACCTGCAGTACTCAGACACCAAAACGTTAATGCATTCGCTTGGACCATGACATTGCGCAAAGGTCTTTTTAATGCCAAATACCATTTCCAATGGTATGCATGTTTTATAAATCAGGCAACCTTATGCTAATTTGCTCTGCTCTTGGTCGATTGCAATGGTCTTTATTAAAATGATCTGGCTGCGTCTGTGTTCACTTATTTGCACACTGCCAGAAAAGCAGAACTTTCTGTCACGCCCGCACGATCGGCTGATCCAGGATCACCGGTTCAAATTAGCAGTGGCTGTTTAAAAGATACCTTCACTCAGCAGCTGAGCTTGAGGTAACAGAGCTACTAACCTCTCTTGTTTCCAGTACCCTGAATTAGTCCTGTTTGAAGCCGGCCTGTGAAACATTGACAAAACCCGTGCTTACCTGTGATACTCACCTGGTGTCCTTACCTGAGTCTGCAGCACCTTATGCCTCGTTCCTATGATCTGGAGCCAGCATCTCGGAAAGTAAGATAGTTTGTTTTACTCACCTGGCACACTCACCTGAATAACTCGCACTGCACTGCACTTGGAGGATTTAGGAAGCGATTGGGAGATCGCTCTATGGAGTACTGAACCTGCTAACAAGTGTCCTTATTAATATACTCACCTGTGTTATACTGTGCCCACATTCTGATGAGAGATCGCTTTATACTTACCTGAGTCACCCACCTGAATTGGAGGTATTCATCCACACATGATCAGGGAGATCGCTGTGCACACGGCTCGCTACAGCAGCAATCTGGAGATCGCTGCCAAATGAACTTTATTATTTATTTCTGTTGTTTAATACGGACTGAGTGGTCTTTTACTGAGTGGAAACTAACCTTTTCTCTACTCCGATCCTTAGACATCTTGACCCAGAACGTCAATTTCAAGTAGAAGTCGATGCAGCCACTTTGGGCGTGGGAGCCACACTGTCCCAGTACCATGGTTCACCATGTTTTGCACCCCTGCACTTATTTTTCACGCAAGTTAACCCCTGCAGAACAAAATTATGACGTTGGAAAATGAGAACTCTTAGCCATCAATTTAGCCTTGGAGGAGTCGCGTCACTGGCTGGAGGGGGCCAAGCACCCATTCGAAGTCATTACGGATCCTAAAAACTTGCAATATCTGAGAGAAGCCAAATGTTTATATCCTCTTCAGGTTTGCTGGGCACTGTTTTTCACACGATTCTCCTTTAAGATCACATACCGACCAGGCAGTAAAAATGTCAAAGCTGAAGCACTCTCTCTTTTGCAAGATCCTGATCCTATCACCGAGGATCCAGAACCTATACTGCCACCCTCATTGTTTCTCGCCCCCATCCTGTGGGATTTAGAGGATCAGATCAGACAATCCTCCCAGGATGAACCGGCCCCTCCAGAGTGTCCCCAAGGGAAGTTGTATATACCCTCTGCGCTACGCTTCCATGTGATAGACCTTGTACATACCTCTCTCGGAACTGGACATCCGGGCAGTAGCAGAACCTTTCGTCTCCTGCAGAACCGTTTCTGGTGGCCCCGCATGGACCGTGAGGTTAGGCGCTATATCCAGGGATGAACTGTGTGTGCCTAACATAACATGCCACGCAACTAACATGCCACGCAAACTTCCCGAAAGTAAACCACAGCCATTGCCTATACCTCAGCGTCCCTGGTCCCATTTGGGGATAGACTTTGCCACCTATTTTCCCATCTCAGAGGGTAATACCACTATATTAGTGGTCGTGGACAGGTTCTCCAAGGGCTTCAAATTAATTCCGTTCCCCGGGATTCCCACTGCCTTTGACACTGCCAAGGCATTATTCCACTATGTTTTTAGACATTTCTGCCTACCTCAGGAAATGGTCTCTGAAAGAGGCCCACAATTTTCCTCGAGAGTGTGGCGGAAGTTTTTTAGACTCCAGAGGCCGATCGCTGCCATATGGACTTTATTATTTCTTTCTGTTGTTTAATACGGACTGAGTGATCTCTTACTCCTTTCTGTTGTCATAATAAATATCATTTATTATTCATCTGGTCTCCCTGTGCTGTCCTTGAGCGTTACACTTTTCATTCTCTTTGTTACTGGAATTTTGGTTTCATGCTAATTTGCCCTGTAAATGCAGCCCAAAACTCTAATAGCATGACTCTTATTTACTAGTAAATGATGGTGATAATGTGCATGAAAATGGCTAATTTAACTTGTTTTCACTATACATCAAATGTAGATCTTATTGCATTGAACCATGCAACATCTTTAGTAAATCAGGCAATATGTCTATGAAATATCAGTATAAAAGAGCAGCAGTTGTCCTTGAGTATTTATTTACCCTTTCTAAATCACAGGACCACTAGCTTCTTAGATCCTCTATAAAACAAGATCATAGATATGACAGCACTAGAATGACCTTTTACTGTCACAACCAGCACAACCCCTGGTAATCTTCAGCATGAGCCTCAGGCATAGCAATGTTAGATATGAGCTCATAAAATCTCTCTGCCACCAAGAGAACCTCCTTGTTTTGCTTTGTTTTGTGTTTTATTTATTTTTATTTTATTTTTTTTTTGGCAACTATACAGGATCATGACTATGAATAATACATAATGTATAATTAATTCTACAATGGAAGGTCATGGTAACCCACTAGTATTGATTCAAGCATTACCAAATTCTTCAGAAGGAATTACTAATTATTTGGATCAGTATTCCAGAGTGAATAAAATGATAATTATCTAGTAATCACTGAAATCATTGTTCATTGTGTTTTTGAAAGGAGTGGCTAGGTTCTTAATTTTGATATTTAATATGTTTATGCATAGCAGAAAATATTCTGAAGGCTGTTAAATTTAGGTGAAAAACATAAAAATCCTGGAAGTGTCTGGCAACTTAAACAACAACAACAACAACAAAAATGCTGGCAGGGAAAGAGTTAAACACCCTTTATCCAACTAATCAAGTCCTTTAGGCTTAATTGAAAACTGCATTTGTGTGTTGGCCAGGTTAGTAATTTATTTTGCAATATTTGGTAGCACTTAAAATTATTATAGTGGGTTTCTATGATCTTCTTCCTGTTTATTCTATAATGTCTCATGCAAACTGCTAAAACATTGCTTGATTGTGGGCTTCATTTATTTATTCTTTTCACAGTGGTCAATTACACTATGATGTTTTATTGCTCCTAAATGGGACATAATATATATACATATTTCTTTTTTTTTTTTTTTTTTTGCATTCACAATAAATCACAGAAGCAATTTCTCTTTGCTTCGTAACAAACTGTCCTTCTTGATATCAGCCAGTTTTAAATTACTTGGAGTCACAAATCATAAATCTTGTATTTTTATTTGTTTTTTTTTTTTTTTCATTTCTGGGTTCTGAAATTAATGTTGCAGTAGCTGATGGTCAGATGTAGATGAATCTCATCAATTAGATCCTCCTTTTTTAGCAGACTGGAGGTAAGCCATCATTGTGAATTTTAAATGAATAGGTGTTAGAAAGGCTCATCTCACATTCTCGGCTGAGTTATTTCGAGAGAAAGTGATAACACGGCTGTTACTTTTTTAATGCTGCTGACGTTAGTGTTGTTCTGATATGATGCAAAGTGCCATGAACAAATTCATGAGAAGGTGGCATCGTGTTCCTCTGTGAACTCCATGTAATCTGTATTTACCATGTTCTGCACAATTTTCAAAGAAAAGAATGAATACATGAACAAATCCATGAGTAAATAATGGAATCAATCAGTCATTAATATGAATGAAGGTGTTTACTGAACAAATAGAATAACAAATTTGAGTAAATGTATCTTGTTTCTGTTGCCAGGACAATGTGGATCTGGGGGATTTGATGTTTTCTCTATGCTACCTACCTACTGCTGGACGACTGACCATCACCATGATCAAAGCACGAAATCTGAAGGCCATGGACATCACTGGAGCTTCAGGTATGAGCAGATTCAGATTTCATTAATATATACCTGTATTCACACATTCTGAATTGACATATTATTTTTTCTTTATAACAGAATAGCTTTAGGGTATTTTCGACTTGAGGTATGATATGTAAAAGGCTTATAGATTTAAGTTTTGAGCCTGTGAGAAAAGAATATTTAACCATTACATGAAAAACTGTGGAAAAATCTCACATTTGCATTCATGCATAAATACATTTATTAACTGATTCCCTTTTATAGTAAAATAACATGGTCATAGTTGTAGCTTTGGCTGTATTTCCCCAGACATTAAAAATAATGTTCAAAAGGAACTGCAGATAAAAGGTTATGGTGTTAAATGTAAATTAAGATATATTATTTTAATATTCTTACTAAGCTAGCATTACATATTTTCACTGTACACTTGGGCTCATTTCCTAGATCCTTATGTGAAAGTTTCTCTGATGTGTGACGGACGGAGACTGAAAAAAAGAAAAACCTCCACCAAGAGGAACACATTAAACCCAGTGTACAATGAGGCCATAGTGTTTGATGTCCCTCCAGAGAACATTGACCAAATCAGCCTTCTTGTAGCTGTTATGGACTATGACCGGTGAGAGTCTCACACATTGCACATGTCCTTTCTGCCCATTATTGACACATGCTATAAGAGTATCAATTGAAGTAGATAACTGAGTTGTTGCTATGTTGCTTTCTTTTTGATTTTTAAGCACGGTTCCAGTTTCAAAAAAAGTCAAGCTCTGTGCACAGCATCTGTAAAATGTCTATGGGTCATTATTTTATTTTATTTTAATTTATGCACATGGAGACTTATTAAACAATGTTATAATCCACTGGTGTGGATGCTGTTATTGTTATCATTATAGCTTTTGCTGCTCATACTGTAGTCTTGAATTTTGTGCATGTGTCTCATGTAATTCAGTTTGCATTCATTTGTTTCCTTCTTCTGTTAGTGTAGTGTTGTTTTGCTTGTTTAATACTAGGATGTTAAAATTGGACATGGACAAGACATATTTTTTGCAAAACGCATTTCGGGAGGAGTATGCGAAGGTAATCGTAATTGTTCTCCGCCCTCTAATCTTTCAGTTATTTCATTTTCCTATCAGCATCCTAGCTTAGGCTTATAAAATACCATCATCTTCGTCATCCCGTATCTCGATCTCAGTATCCGGATACTAACTGACCCGAAAGGTCTGACGAACATTCCTCAGAGGAGTCGGTTTACGAGGACGCCATTCCTCCATCAGCTTCGACAACCAACACCGCCGCTCCTATTTCTGCTCCGACTGCCAAACCCGCCGCTCCCCCGGCTAGCTCTCCCAGAGAAACCGCGGCTTCTACAAGAGGCTGTAAATCCTTGCGGATTTATCCTCTCCGCAGACGCGAGCTCAGCGATAATCTCGCTATAATCGCTGAGCTCACATTGTCCTATTAGAGCATTGGTCTCATTCCCCGAGCACTGGTCCCATCCCCTGAGCATTGGTCTCGTCCCCCGAGCACTGGTCTCATCCCCCGGGCAGTGGTCCCAGTCCGCCAAGCATTGGTCTCACCCCTGACGATTGGTCTCATCCCCCAAGCATTGGTCTCAAGCCCCGGGCATTTGTCCCAGTCCCTGAGCATTGGTCTCATCCCCCGGGCATTTGTCCCAGTCCCTGAGCACTGGTCTCATCCCCCGGGCATTAGTACCAGTCCCCGAGCATTGGTCTCATCCCCTGGGCATTGGTCCCAGTCCTTGAGCATTGGTCTCATCCCCCAGGCATTGGTCCTAGTCCCTGAGCATTGGTCTCATCCCCCGGGCATTGGCCCCAATATACTATTCTAACCATGTATTCAATTGTTGTCTTTCCTCCACAGGTACACCAATTATAATTAAAAAACTCTCTTATATTCTACACATCCGCTTTTGGGGAGCTCTCTTGTTCGACGGCTGCCTTCACTTTGCCTTTTGGGGAGCTCTCAGGGTTAGGATCTGGCTGTCCACCTCCTTATTCCCCGAGCCCTTGGGGCTGCCATCCCTAGGGCTTGGCAGCCCTCCTAACCCTGAGCTTTTTCCCTGGCAGCACGCCAAACAAGCTCCGCTCTCCATATTCGATTTCCGACAAGTAAGAACTTGTGAAATATTGTTTGCAAAACGCATTTCGGGAGGAGTATGCGAAGGTAATCGTAATTGTTCTCCGCCCTCTAATCTTTCAATTATTTCATCTTCCTATCAGCATCCTAGCTTAGGCTTATAAAATACCATCGTCTTCGTCATCCCGTAGCTCGATCTCAGTATCCCTCCTCCTCCCCGACTCCTTCCCTTCTTCTTGCCAGGGGAGCTCTCAGGGTTAGGATCTGGCTGTCCACCTCCTTATTCCCCGAGCCCTTAGGGCTGCCATCCCTAGGGCTCGGCAGCTTCCTAACCCTGAGCTTTTTCCCTGGCAGCATGCCAAACAAGCTTCGCTCTCCATATTCGATTTCCGACAAGTACGAACTAGTGAAACATACTAAAATTGACTTTATACTTGTGCGCTTTTAATTCATTATATGTTCATTATCGTGAACATGTTGTTTGTTTGTTACTCTTAAACCAGAATTATTCACACAAAAGTACACACATTTCTGATTTCTTATAGAAGGGGCTGTGAAGATACGTAATGCAGTTCCGCAAAAAGTAAAAGATTTCAAAAAGTAGTCTTATGAAGTAAACAGTTTTTTTTTCCCATCTCTTTAACACAGTGTAGGTCACAATGAGGTTATTGGTGTGTGCCGAGTAGGAAATGATGGTGAGGGTTTGGGCAGAGAACACTGGAATGAAATGTTGACATATCCACGCAAACCCATCGCACATTGGCACCCTCTCATCGAGGTAAGACCGCATAGAGTATCTCGTTCAAAAGTTAATTCAGGTCAAATTTAGTATTTGCTCATGGGCAGCAGGCCTAATACATCAGGAATAAAACTCTTTGTGACAAATGTTCAGTTTCAAGATTAAAAAAAGATGAAAACAGTGTTTTGTTTGATATTCTGTTTACATTGATCTTGTTTTGTGTCGGTAAGGCAGTAGATGTCTATTTAGAGCCCCATCATAAACTGTTCAGGGGTAAAATGTGAGCCATTTTTTGAAACAATTAATGAGAACTTCCATAGAGCAGTAGAGTACTGTTGACATTTATGCAGCCAAGACTTCAGATTTATTGTATGGAAAATCTGTCTTTCAGGAAAAGAGTGTAACAACACACTACATTGAAAATAATATTATTGATTGACTGACTAATTGACTGGTTTGTTGATTGATAAAAAAAAAAAAAAGAGTGTATGGCAACACTGTTTTAGACTTTATTCAAGCATCCTCGCATTTCCTATGGATGTCCTAAGGCTGTGTATTTACAAGTCTGCTTTTCTTTTTATTTTCTTGCTATCTCTTAATGGCCCTGCTTGTTAACAGCTTCTTTGCTAATGGTACATTATGAGTTGTAAATTGAACCTTCCTTATTAATTACAACAACACTTAAAACATACCAAAACTAGAGAACCTATAAATACTTGATTTAGTTGTATAAAATGTTGTTAATTTTCATAACTCAGAATTTGAAGGAATTTTAGCTGTAGATGAACCACTGTTCAATTAAAATGTTTGACAAAATATCCAAGGCATTTCAACAAAAACCTTAATGTTGTACAACACAAATTTTTAAATTTAAAAACAATAACCACCACCTTAAATGCCTTGCATGAAAATTGCAGGCTGACTGAGAGATGCTTGCAGGAAAGGAACTGCATGCTGCTGAAAGAGGTTCTAAAAAACATTTGCATTAACCCTGCCATGTAGCTGTTTAAGAGACCCAAATTGCTGAAGAAAACATCCCCTAAATCATGATATTTCCCCTTCCGCTTTCTTTACACACTTACTGAAGGCTTCAGTCATTCCCCAGTTCAGTATGATGCCCAACAAAAATGTTTCCCATCAAACCTAAATAAATTAAACTTGCTTTCATCAGTAAAGTGTGAAACTAATTGTGTGAAAATTAGCCTTTATTAATAAAAAATGTACCTATAAATCATACTTACCCTTTCAGTCGAATCACGTTTTCACACAAAACGTCTAGGTTACGAACTTAACCCACGTTCCCTGAAGGGAAGGGTTCCCATATGGGACAATTGGTCTAGCTTTATACAAAAGGCCAATGAATATTAGAGTGCATTTGATTGCGCTTAGGTGCACCTCATCACTGCGTGAGTATAAGAGGGCACGAGCGGAATGCACATGCAGATTTTCGCTTCAGAGCCTTCGCCATTCTGAGCTACTACAGGAGACCCCCTCTGCGAGTTCTGGAGAACGATCGAGGAAGAATCCTGATTTCAAGAGTTCCTGCTTTCCTCCTCTCTCATCTGACAGCATTTTATCTGGGCAGCTGTCAGTGGATCCTGCGGGCTGGTAGCCTTTTTAAAGGCTGGATGTGTCATCTTGCGAATCCAGTGAGCAAAGACCTCTGAGTACACGGAGTTGCCGCATTGAGTCTTCCCTGGCAACCGGGAGAGAGAGAAAATTTTCCCACGGTTGGTGACGCATTCTCCAGAATGTCGAGCCGATCGTGCGTTTCTGGGTGCGGGAGTTTCCTCACCTCTTCGGACGGCCATGATCGTTGCCTCGCGTGTCTGGGTCGAGCACACACTGAGGCAGATTTTGCGGATGTGGTCCTTCCCGTGGTCCTTCTGAAAGGAGACCGCTCCCCCCGGATCAGTGTGTCCTTCAGAGCGTCCCGAGAGAATGAGATGTCTTCGGCAGCATCAGAGGGTGAGTCGGATTGGTGAGGCTGAAGCCCCCTCGGCAGGGCACCGCGCTGCAGTGTCTGCCCCACCCACAGTGGATACCAAACTGTCGGCTCTGCTCCTTCACGCCGCGGTAGGAATTGGTTTGGAGGTGGCGCATGCCAAAAATTGGTTTCTGGGAGCTAGAGATGCCAGTGTCATTCTTCCCAGAGGTGCACGAAGAGCTTACCAGATTGTGGCGAGCCCCTTACTCATCACGCCTGTGCTTCGATTCTGCCTTGACACAGATGCCTTCTACGGTTTGCTTTCAAGGGTCGAGCATATCAGTGCATAGTCTTACCATTTGGCCTGTCCCTCTCTCCCCGCGTCTTCATGAAGGTCGCGGAGGGTGCCCTCTCCCTGCTGTGACAGATATGTAGTTACTTCTGGGAGACCAAGATCGATCTCTTTGCTTCCCCCAAGTCGACCCACTGCCCGCTGTTTTATTCCCTCCACGAATCCCCCAGGGCGCTCAGCAGGGATGTACTGGCATGCAGCTGGCCTCCGGGGCTCAAGTACGCCTTTCCCCCAGTGAGCCTCCTTGCACCGACCCTGTGCAAGATCAGGGAGGAATGAGGAACAAGTCCTGCTGGTAGCGCCTCACTGGCCCTCCCGAACATGGTTTGCAGACCTCGCGTTCCTAGCGGCAGCCCCTCCCTGGAAAATCCCCTGGAGGAAGGACCTTCTTTCTCAGGGGTTGGGCACCATATGGCACCCGCGTCCCGATCTCTGGAACCTGCATGTCTGGCTCCTGGAAGGGATGCAGCAGACTTCTCCAGCCTCTCCAGCGCTGTCGTAGAAACCATCTCTCAAGTGCGAGCTCCCTCTACGTGGCAGGCTTACGTTCAGAGATGGGGTCTGTTCGTCGACTGGTGTTCCTCTCGCGGAGAGGACCCACAAAGATGCACGATCGCGGTTGTGCTTTCCTTCCTGCAAGAGAAGTTGGAGCGCAGGCTGTCCCCTTCGAATCTTAAAGTGTATGTCGCTGCCATAACCGCATATCACGACGCAGTGGAGGGTGTGTCCCTCGGGAAGCACCAACTCATCGTCCGATCGCTTAGGGGTGTGCGTTGGGTTAATCCCCCAAGACCACACCTCTTGCCCTCTTGGGACCTCGCCATCGCCTTAAATGGCCTGCGGTTAGCTCCCTTCGAGCCACTTCCGTCTGCAGATATAAAATATCTGACGCTGAAAACAGTGTTTATCATTGCGCCAGCCTCTATTAAGAGGGTAGGGGATCTACAAGCCTTCTCTATCGACGAAGAGTGCCTACAGTTCGGCCCGGCTGATTCTCAGGTTATCCTGAGACCCAGGCCCGGCTACGTGCCCAAGGTTCCCACCACGCTTTTCCGCGATCCTCTACACTGACCGCACTCAGACCTTCAGATGCTCCCAGCAGCTCTTTATTTGCTACGGTGGACAGCAGAAAGCGAATGCTGTCACCAAATAGAGGTTGGTTCACTGGGTGGTAGAAGCCATCTCCCTGGCTTATTTATACCAGGGAGAGCCTTGCCCCTTAGGACTGAGAGCTCACTCAACAAGGAATGTTGCTACGTCCTATGCGCTGGCTCATGGCACCTCTCTAGAAGAAATCTGTAGGGCTGCATGCTGGGTGACACCCAACACCTTCGCAAAGTTTTACGACCTCCGCGTAGAGGCGTGTCTTCTCACGTCCTTGATCAGGACAGCAGGTGAGCGAGAGGACCGGTTGGTGCCGGCTTGCTGCGCCTCTCCAGCTGGACCCGCGTTTAAAATATCTCAGTGTTCCCTTAACTGTGCGTAACCTGAGTCCTCCCTGCCCCACAGTCGGACTATAGCAGTAGCTCCAGCTGCGCTTCCTCTGGGTCTCCTTCGCCCAGTAGGTGTGGCAAAAAATCTCCACAGTCAACCAGAAGGCTGTGTTTCCCGTCAATTATATCCATATTCATATCAATTTATTGTATTCTTTATTCCACATGTAGAAACTTGTGCTTTTTCATGTGCTCTGCTCTCAACCACCTGCTTCAGCACCACTGAAAGCAACTCTGTCTGCCCCCCTTCTTGGGCCACAGAGGGTTGGGAAGGGTAACGTCTAGGTCTAGGAGGGAACAGAGACGTTACACTTTCACCTGCCACGACTCTTGGGTCGCGCTGATGCTGGCTCGGCTCTTCAGCGAAAACCTGCATGTGCATTCCGCTTATGCCCTCTTATACTCACGCAGTGATGAGGTGCACCAAAGCAATAGGAATAGAAGTTGTGGGGGTTTTACTAACTCTAGAGTTCATTTCAACTGGAAACTGCCGCGATTCATACGTTTTTTCAGTTTTGGAGAAATGTACAGTATGTAGAGGCACGTAATTCCAATGAGCATAGGTTGCATAAAACTCTGACAACTTGTTTTTTTTTCTTTTCACAAACTTATCACGACCCATACTATATACAGTTTTAATATCCATGAGTTTTCTTATTTAGTGTGCGTGGTAATTCACATGATAAGGCAATGCATGTGTGATGAAGAGCTCTTTTACGAATCTTGTGAAACTTCGGTTTTGCAAAACAGCTCAAAAGCGCATAAGGAAGTTAAAATAGAACGCTTTTTGCATTTGTTAACCCTATCAGGTATGTTTAGGGTTGGGTTTGGTGTAGGGGATAGTCCACACAATAGAACATTAACCTTTAGCAACAAATCACGGATAGACAATTTGAATTCTGAACAGCCGCAATATGTACCTCAGGCAGCGTAATAAAAATGCAGCAATTCGTGCCGGTATCAGTGTAATAAAAAGTGCCACAGACACATTTAATGTGTGATTTAGCAACACTTTTTGGACATTTGACTTGTGATACTTATGTGTTATACTTATACTGTGATATTTATGGTGTAGCAGAAAAGCAAGAAATTGAAAGAAATTGAAAAAAAGAAATTGGAAGAGTACTGTCAGTTAAATAAAGTTTGTCATATAGTAAAGGAAAATAGAACCAGATTCACAGCAATAACTTGGGTATCTGTAAATTTAATCTAATTTATAGAGTCCTTTTTTCAAATACCCTCCTACTCCTGATAGGATAAACTAAACTAGGACTAAGCAGTGACCTTGACATTTAGGAAATTATGTATGAGGGAAAAAGAGTAAGGGAAATTAGAAACATGTTTTGTATTCATTTATAGTTTTGGAATTTGACTAATTTATAGAAATATTCAGGAAAAACAAATCAAACAGAGAGCCAACACACTCACACACACAAATCCAAAATACATAGCTAGGATGTTCTGGCTGTTTGAAGCAATCTGATATACACAGTGGGTACAGAAAGTATGTTTTACTCTTTGTTACTGTGTATTGCAGCCATTTGCTAAAATCATTTAAGTTATTTTTTCCCCTCTTTAATGTACACACAGCACTCTACTGTATATTGAGCAAAAACACAGAATTGTTGACATTTTTGCTGATTTATTAAAAAAGAAAATCTGAAATATCACACGGTCCTAAGTATTTAGAACCTTTGCTCTGTATTTACTAGAAGCACCCTTTTGATTTAATACAGCCATTCCTCCTTGCAGATCCTGTTTAGTTCTGTCATGTTGGATGGTAAACGTTGGTGGACAGCCATTTTTAGGTCTCTCCAGAGATGCTCAATTGGGTTTAAGTCAGGGCTCT
>JAUMHQ010000152.1:38610-49950 GCA_032361165.1 Enteromius paludinosus | reverse complement strand
ACAGTGCTTTTATTTTTCAGGAAGAGTAGGTGTATTCAGCAGTATTGAAAGGTGAAACACTATATACTTCTACACTATATCCATCATTTACTGAATGAGTTTCTTTTTTCTGTTAAACATTGTATTAAATTCATTGGAAGAGCTACTGTTTGGTTACTCAAAATATATTTTTTTGGTTTAGCACAAGAAATAAATTAATACAGGTTTGGGACAACATGTAAGCGAGTAAATAATGACACAATTATAATTTTTGAGCGAACTCCTTTAATGATAAGCGGCGGCATGTTTAGTTCTGTCCATTTAAGAGCTGCACGCGTCTAATATACTGTGGCATGTTTTTCTCTTTAGACACCAGCACATGTGTTTAACGCTGTGTGTTTTTGACAGTATTACCACAATCACATGTGATAAATGTCTTAGTTCAATAATTAGGTGCTATTTGACAGGCTTTTGGTGGATTTGCTGAAAAAGGGGCACAAGGCTACATTGCACATGTCATGAACCGTCGAACCGTGCGACGCATGCATGCTCCGAACCGAGACAAGCAAAACAAATGGTTCGTTTTTTAGATAGATAGATAGAGAGAGAGAGAGAGAGAGAGAGAGAGAGAGAGAGAGAGAGAGAGAGAGAGAGTCTATGATATTCCACCTGGATCCAGTCCGTATCCATATAAGATGGTCGATTTTAGCACCTTTAGCACCTAAAGATGATGTCTACAGACCTGATCATCAGTGGAAACCAAAGACACCTAGTTGACCTCCAGAGACAGATCTCCAGTGAAGACCTCTATTGCCATTGGGCCAAGAACAAGAGAATCAGATGAGTCCTTTACACAATATGACTTTGCTGTGCGTAGAATTGAACTGCTGTTTTTTTTCTGGCCAGAGGAGAACTGGCCCCCCAACAAAGCCTGTTTTTTTCCTATGATTTTTTCTTCATTTTGTCACCAATGGAGTTTTGGTTCCTTGCTTCTGTCTCTGGCTTGCCAAGTTGCTGGACAATCTCTAAATTCAATAATGAAATAGCTCTAAACGAGTAGTAAAGTAACTAAGTGTTTAATCTTGTCATTTTACATAACTGGTGCTCTATTTTATTTGATACTGTTAAGTGCTTTGGCAGTATTTGTTTTCATCTGTATTGTTTAAAGCTCTATAAATATAAATCATTGTGACTTGACTTGATTTGACCTTACCAGTAACCAATGACCGAAGTAATATCAAAGGTGGCGTCGTCCACAAAACTGAAAGGCTTTCTGACACAAGAGTCCAATCGAGCCGAAATTTCTTTTGTCAAACCTTAACCGACAGTGGCTTTAAAATTTGGGTGGAGAGTGGATCTTTTGAATCGCGTGCAGAACACAAAATTGACAGGAGCGGCTCCAGTGGAAAACTAAAACTTTCAGATGACAGGCGCAGCTAATTTCTCTGTACTGTAAGTTACAGACAACACACATAAAAACACATAATGGTAGACATGCGCTTTAGCATCAGAGCAGCTCTTGCTCAAGTTGTCCAGTGCTATTCCGTTTACAAATCCTTCAAATCCTTGAACATTTGCAGGCGCCAATTCGGTTACAGAATGCAGTTTCACACCTGTAAATAACCAAACTGTGTGTGAATGTAACCGTATTAAATACAGGACTGACAACCATATTCAACTGCTGTATGAACGTGGCCATGTGAGGATGTGAATCCTCGTTATTTGTACCAAATCCTACAAAAAAGAATTCTGTACAATTCTTCATAAATAAAATAATAAATCTGCTGGGTTTCACAAAATAAAAAAAAAAGTAATGTAGGTTTGGAACAACATGACAGTGCATATATGATAATAGAAGTCATTTTTGAGTGAATGTTCTTAATTTGGAACATTTTGAGTATGCTTATGTTGTGCTTGCTTATTTCTGTCTTTCTCTAAACAGAATCAGGCTAAAGCCTTCCATCTCTCCCCGCTTCAGCTTGCTTAACGCATGTTTTACGCCCTTCCTGCCACAACCTAGCACTGAGAGTGCTACTTGTGCAAAAACGCAGCCTTATTTCTATTGTCTCAAAAATAGCATTGCTTTTTGTTTACAGAGTATTATGGAAAAATACTACTTGTGGCCATACTGTGGCATTCAAGAGAATGGGCATTCCCATAGCATATCTTTCGAATTGTGTGTGTGTGTGTGTGTGTGTGTGTGTGTGTGTGTAGAGTGGGTATGGTGATGTTTTAAGACAGCACAATTGTCATGTGTGCCACGCTTGTTAAAGTGCCAATTTGCAGCCCCGATCTCTAAGAAGCCAGGTTATTTGTTTACTAGAGCAAACACCTTAGGTTGACTTTGCAATCTCATGTAGTTTCATATTCTTACCAGAGAAACAAGTTTCCTAACAAATAAACAAGCTATCATGCATGGTAAATCAGCAGGGAATACTAGAAAAAAGCAGAACAAAAAAAATCAGCAAAGGTTTACGTTTGAAGAGGAAGTTTTATTGCTCTAAGACTCTAAGGTTGAATCCATTGTTAAACTGTTATTTACCCATGCAACAGACTGCCACCCTGTTAATTAATGACATATGAAAACAAGACAAATGTCACACTGTGCCATCATTCATTAATGCTGTTTGTGAAGGCAAGTAACACTATTATTGTTAAGTGTTAGGGTTTGATATTTGAACAAACCCCTAATTCTGCTCATACCACTTGAGGTACAGAATGATACATCAAATTGTTAAGGAGACTTGGGCTAATGAAACAAAATCTCAAGTCATCTTCATAAAATGTAAAAATGTAGTTGTAATGTAGACAGTTTCATTATTGTGCTGTTTTTAAGGTTTGACTCCCTGACTAACCTCTGCATGCTGAAGGTTTGGTAGAAAAACTTCAGAGGTGCCACACCCCTGCAGAATCTTTACTGGTCAGAAGGACCCACAACAGACTGACTGATGGCCGCATAATGAAAGAAGGCTCTAAAGCCATGAGCCACATCCATAATGAATATAAAGGGAACATTCACATCAACATCTGCAGTTTTTTCTGAATTTCTTGTGAGGGTGGATGCCTGTATTTGTTTGTGTACCTTACAGTGTTAAAGTAGAGAATCTGATTATTTGTCAGAATGACATCAGATGTTAGTTTTATGCTGGAGGCCACCTTAGCGCAGATGGATGACATTATAGCTGGTAAGCTCAATAATTCTAAACATTAATTTGTCTGCTTTAGTAAATGTCTACAAATGTTGTATATCTTTGTTGCTGTTTTGTATGGTTTTCAAAGTGTTGGCTGCACGATGCACGCTCATATGCTTTGTGCATGCATGTGCCTCGGGGAAAAGGTATTTTCTATACAGTGTGTTACATTTGGGACTACTCTGTTTATTCTGTTAACCCCCGATGGCTTTAAGTAAAAGCAGAAAAACATAAAGCACTTGGTTAGACTAGTTTTACACACAATTGTCTCTTTTATTTTTATACTAAGTAGTTTATTTCTAAATGAATGCATATACCTGTGTATATAAAATGTAAAATAAATCATATATGTTTATATCAATAAACAGAAGTGGTTGACAATCAGCAACATTTGTAAATAACGGTGAGTAATCTGTAGTGTACATATAGGGCTCTCAGTCAATTAAGATTTCTGTCCCACTTTATATCAGGTGGCCTTAACTATTGTGGCCTGGCGAGGAACTACACGAGAGAGCAAGCAAGACTTTAGTGAACCCCGGAGATTGATATTTATTCACAATGATGGCAGGTAAACAAACAACAGTGATGGTGATGGTGGTGTCTTCAGTGCTCGGTGTAGGCGTGAATCCTCTTCTCCTTGTGCTTTCCAGTGATTAGTCCAGTGAGGGGTAGGTGTAAGGAAGGTGCTTTTACCCCAGTGAGTGGATCCAGAAAGTGGGAACCAATCGGTCATGGCGAGTGAGAGCAGGTAAGTTCACACACCATCGGAGATAGTTCTCAGTCTTCTGTGCTGGAAGGCCAGCTTATATCTGGTATAAAATCGTGACCCATTGGTCCGTGCTGAGTGCTTCCAGGTGTGAGTGGTTGGTTGCCAGGGCGACGCTGATTGCTCCTTGGGATTCCCGCCACACTTCCCATCCCTAAGCGACGTCCTGGTCCTGGTGGCAGAAACAAAGGGGGATGTAGGGGGTGGGAGGGGAGTGACCCCTGACAGACCTGCATACGCTGCCCAGGACCGAGAGAGCCCGTCGGCGTTACAGGAACCAGCCTGGTGGTGCACACCGAAGTGGAAGTCCTGGAGCCGGGCATTAGTGTCCTTGGCCCGGAGCGGGCCTGATCTGTGAAAAGAGTGAATCGACGGCCCAAAAGATAATACCTCAGCTCCAGGACTGCCCACTTGATGGCAAGAGCTTCTTTCTCCACGGCAGCATAGTTTCTCTCGGCCTGGGACAGCTTGTGGGTGATGTAGACCACCGGATGCTCCTCTCCCTCCTGGATCTGGGAGAACACGGCCACCAATCCCGTGTCTGAAGCATTCGTCTGGAGCAGGAAGGGGCAACTGCAGTCTGGGGCGAGAAGAACTGGCTCCATCGTCAGCGCCAGCTTGATGACTTGGAAGGCCCACTCCGCTTCCTCCATGCAGCAGATCCTCTCAGGTTGCCTCTTCCTTTTCAGGTCCGTCAGGGGGGCAGCTATAGAGGAAAAGCTGGGGATAAAACAAAGGTAATAGCCCGGGTCCGGTACTGCCAGTGGCCAGATGGTGTGGAGAAAGCTGTCTTGGGTTTTGCTTCTTCGATGAGAGGTAATTGCCAGTAACCATTGGTCAGGTCGAGGGTTGCGATGTACCGGGTCCTTCCCAGGCGCTCCAGGAGTTCATCCACCTGTGGCATGGGATAACTGTCAAAGTCAGAGACTTCGTTAAGGCGCCGGTAGTCATTACAGAAGCGAAGGGTGCCATCCGGCTGGGGGACCAGGACGATCGGGCTGGACCATGGGACTCGGGACTCGGTAGGGCCGTTGCCGGACGATGACGTAGAGAGGAGTGTGGATGTCGTGAGACAGGACATTAGTCTGGCCAGGGACGTCGGAGAAGATGTCCTGGAACTGACCGACCAGGTGCCGCAGCTCCGTCTTCTGGGCAGCTGACAGGTTGGGGTTGGTATCAACAACTGTGGGTTCTTGGAGGGTGAGGGCTGGCACTTGGTCCCGGTCCCCGACCTATTTCTTCAGTAAGTTGATGTGGTACAGTTTTACAGGCTGCCTTCGGCCAGGTTGTTACACATGGTAGTTTACAGGGCCTACCGTTCCTCCACGGTGTAGGGGCCCTGCCACTGGGCGAGGAATTTGCAGGCTGCGGTGGGGAACATGACCATCACCCGATCTCCAGGCTGGAACTCCTGCGGTTTGGCCGCCCGGTTGTAAACACGTTGCTGGGCTTGTTGGGACTTCACCAGGTGCTACTGAAATAATGGCGTAACCCGGTCGATCGTGGTCCTCATGTCCTTCACGTGCTCGATAACGGTCAGGAAGGCTGCCAGCTGCTGCTCCGAGGCCTCTCGTGCTATGTTGAGATGACCGCATGGTTGATGACCAAAGAGGAGTTCGAAGGGGTTGAACCCCATGGAGGCTTGGGACACCTCCCGGATGCCAAACAACACATACGGTAAGAGTTGGTCCCAGTCTTTTTTGTCTTCTGCAGCCACCCGCTGGAGCATCTGCTTCAAGGTCTGATTAAACCTCTCAATGAGCCTGCCCCGGATGTGCTGGATAGAGTTCTGCACCCCAAGGTGACCAGCCATGGGGTGCGAGTGGGCCAGTTCCAGTACGGTCTCCATTTTGGTCTTGGGGACGACCAGCAGACGTTTTACCTCCCACCACTGCTCTGCGACACAGTACAACAGAACGTTTTCTACAACAAAGTGCGGGAGAAAATAGGGTGCCCGGAGGACCTCCTGGCCCTCCAGGATCCGTACTTGGCTCCAACAATGTTTAAGGCAATCGTCCTTCTTGTCGTGCTTTTCCAAAATGTCCCCCTCCCATGACCTG
This sequence comes from Enteromius paludinosus, assembly GCA_032361165.1. Taxonomy (NCBI): domain Eukaryota; kingdom Metazoa; phylum Chordata; class Actinopteri; order Cypriniformes; family Cyprinidae; genus Enteromius; species Enteromius paludinosus. Next base: position 43,954 of record JAUMHQ010000152.1, on the reverse strand, counting down.
CTGGAACACATCATAAAAAAGGTTAGTATCACGAGAAGGGGACTCACCATCTTTCCCACTGTCAGATGTTAGCAGGCTGGACTGGCTCTCAGACCCCCGCAACGGCGTCCGGCGCTGGTGAGGCTAGATAGGCTGTGTGGTGGTGGCCATGGCTGCTTCAAACCGCGGCCAGTCATGTCCCAACAGCAGGGGCACCGGTACGTCCTTTAAGACCCCCAACTGCAGGGTCCAGGTTTCTCGGCCTTTATGAAAGGCACGCAATTACATTAAATGGACTTTTTTGATCCTGGTGTCTATTTGCACATTGATGTTCAGAAATGCAGTTTTTCAAAGGTCTACTAGTCTTACCAATGTAACATAAGCCACAAGGGCAACGCGGCAAATAAATAAAATTGGCAGTCTAACATGAAATGATGCCTCGAATTTAAAAAAAAATTGCCGTATGAGGATGTGTAAAAGTTGATGTTTTACAGGTGAAATTTCACAGTTGACAGTTACCACATCTATAATTACCATGAGGTATTTGGTTGAAAAAAGTGAGGAGCCGGTTTCAAATCCACTCTAACTAAAATATTTCGAAGTGGTTTATCGAAACATTTCTTAATACTGGGATCACTTTCTACAATATGCCAGTGTTTTAATAACACCGTATTGAAATCCTTGGTGACAGGCGAATATTGCATATAACAATTGACACGGCATTACATTTTTTTGTGGTTTTTGACTAGACTATGTTTTTAACTATCTTTAAAACGACTTGCTGAATCCATTCTTCTGTATATGATCGATGTCTAAATCTCTGATAAAATGTGTGACTGCTGTTGAAAATCATCATCACTACTACACATATGGCGAATACGACTAAATTGAAAAATTGGTAACAAACGTTTTAATGATACGGGATGATAGGTTTGTCCATGCAAGATTGTATTATGATCCGTAGGTTTTCGATACAAAGTAGTCTCAATGCCCGTGAAGAACAAGCACATCCAAGAAATTCATTTTCTCTCGATGAAACTCAATGGTAAATTTTAACGCAGTACATTTGTTATTTACCAAACTATAGAAATCTAATAATTCAGCTTCAGTGCCACTCCATACTAGAAAAACATCATCAATGTATCCCGTATCAATAAAAAATGTGTTACCAATTTCTCAATTTAGTCGTATTGAATTTTGCTACAAATATCCGGTGACGTAAGTGTCCTAACTGTTAGTTTAAATGCATTCACGACAAATAACATTTAAATTATATTTTTGCTATTATTTCTGCTTGGACGTGTTACACATATCTAATCAATTAGGGTTATACATTTTAATTTTCATTTTGCAACTTATACAGCATTAAAATTAGTGTGCAATTCACATATTAACATCGTTGTAAATGGCAAATGTAAATATTATTTAATTTTCATTTTCCTTTTGCACCCAGCTTTGCACATGCGGGGTTAATGGAAAATGTACTTTTAAAAGCGTGCAAATACATATAAGCGCTGTGTCTGTCACGTGACTTTGTTCTACTTTCGGGCTTGATCCAATGTTAAACTTATAACATTATTAACTTTCTAAACATTTATTTTGACAGCAGAACTTGTGATTAAGGAGTAAGGGGCGTTACATTTCTGACATGTGCTTGTGGCATTTGGCCAATCACAATGCATCTGTCAATCAGAGCAGACTGTGATTGTCAGAAGGAGTCTTTGTAAAAAACAACATGTTTGAGAGAGGCAGGGCATAGAGGAACTGAAATAGTGTTAAGTATTAGTACAGTTTTTTGAACAACCCTATTGAAAAAAACACCATATGCTGGTAGGTTTTGAAGGATAGGTGCTGGTTTAAGCTGGTCATGTGCTTGTTTAAGCTTGGCCTCAGCTGGTCATGTGGTTCTATGCTGTAAACGTCAAAAATAGCTCAGAATTTCTTTCTTTCTTTTTTTCTTTCTATTTAGGACAAATGACCTGTTATTGTCTTTGTCCTTTAGGGTCTGAGGCTATAGTGTCGGCAGATGGTGTTATATCTCTACCAGTACAGCATACCTTTCCAGTTTGTCCTGCTCATCTCAGAGTTCTCCGGCTGGCTGAGGAGCTGAAATTTGCCCTGGAAGGACAAACATATGCAGAGGAAAAAGACACCCTTCTGAGACAGATGCCCTCTGCCACGGCTCACACTCTGCTGCTGTGGCTTGACAGGAAATCAGAAATTTCAGTGAGAACTTTTCTTTTAGAAATCTTATATTAATGCTTAATTTAATTTAATTTATTCTTGCCTCCGTGTCATTCCAAACCTGTAAAAGCTTTGTTCGTCTTCGGAACGCAATTTAAGAAAACGTCTCGGTTACATATGTGACCCTCTTTCCCTGAAGAAGGGAATGGAGACGTCACGTCGGATATGACAGATGAATTGGGATCTCGCTTCGAGAGGACCAATCTACTTGGAAAAACTTGGTATGAAAACACACCAATGAACATTGCATCCAGCTGCAGCTGATCACGTGTGAGTATAAACATGCAGCGGATGCGTGAATCAATCAGCCTCAGAATGAATACACATATGGACAGTATTTCAGTGCATATGGAATACGGGAGGTGATTGAATAATTTTAGATGGCAGGAATCTGCCGGGGAAACACGGGCTCTAGGTCTTAACCGTGGAGTACACACATGGTGTCCTCCTTTGGAACCCCACATTGACCCCAGCCCTCATCGGATCTCCTTTCCGGGATTCAATGGGAGGGCCTGGTGCCAGATGCTCCGCCACATCCGGCTGCCGAAGGGGATGGAGGAACTCAACAGGGTCTACATAGACAGTCTGGAGGAGTTAGCAAGCCGACCTGAACTGGGCCTCTCAGTGCTACTACCCATTTGAGCTGAGAACACAGGAGGACACTGGTTCCACGCGAAGGCTGTAGAATCTAGCGAACGTGTAAGGGGTCACCCAGCCCGCAGCTCTACAAATATCGTGCCAACGCCCAGGATGATGCCACAATTTTGGCTGAGTGGGCTCGTAACCTGAGGGGGCAGGACATACCTAGGCTAGGGTAATGGCATCCACTATCCAGTGGCCCATCCTCTGCTTGGAGATGGCATTCACCTTCTGCCGGCCTCCGTGACAGACAAAGAGCTGGTCTGAGGACATGAAGCTTTGCGTCCAGTCAACGTATCATCTCAGTGCTCGGACGGGACAGAGCAGAGCTAGGGATGGGTCTGCCTCCTCCAAGGGCAGCGCTTGAAGTTTCACCACCTGATCTCTAAATGGAGCAACGGTCACCGTATTGTCTGTCTGGACTAGCACATGCCTGCTCTGTAGGCGCCTTTTGAGACAGCCCAGGGTGAGCTGTACCACCAGCAACTCTAGGCAGTTGAAGTGCCACTGCAGATGAGGTTCTGTCCAAACCCCTGACACTGCATGCCCATTGTACGTGGCCCCCCATCCGGTGGTGGAGGCATCCGTGAATACCACAGCATGCCTGGAGACCTGCTCCAGGGGCACTCCTGCCCGGAGAAAAGAGAGGTCTGACCACGGGCAGATGGTCTGGGACACGGGGGCATTCAAGAACCGGTCTTGTCTGACTCAGGCATGTCTGCCAGACACAGCCACAGATGGTGCTCCTGGACCACCATAGTGGACATCGCATGACCCAAAGACCGGGCTGTAACCTTCAACGTCCGTCGCGGTGCGGAGTTCACATAGAACTTCTGGGTCGTGACCACCCTCATGCAGGTCCCTCAGTGCCTTGGCCTGATGAATCTGCATCAACACCATGGCATGTACCGCAGATGCAGCCTCTCCACAGGCCAAATAGGCACTTCTGATCAGAGCCGACAAGTACCCACAGACCCGGGAGGGGAGCATCCGGTTACCCTGCCAGGTGGAGGCAGCGCTAGGACATAATTGCATCACTACCAACCACTCCACCGGGGGGGATGCCGGAGTACTCCTTAGCTGCACCGCCAACAAGGGTGGTGAAGGAGGACGAGCCGCTAGGACAGTTTCTGGCAGTGAAAGGTGCCATCCACATCCTAGTGAGCTCATCATGCACCTCCAGGAAGAAAGGGACCGGGGTGGGGCCCTGTGCACCAGCACGAGCCACCTCAAGGTACCAATCATTCAGCCTTGAGGGTTCAGGACGCAGTGGAGGATTCCACACAATCCAGACGCCCTCGACGGCCCGGGCAAGCATAGCCACCAACTCTGGGTCGGTATCCAGCACAGTGTAGCACCCAGTCGACGCTGTGCTGGCCGGAACATCATCCCCAGAGGTTGACTCTCCTTCTGATGCAGCGACTGACATCTGTTACCCGGGGGGAGAACCAAAGGTGACAGCTGGTGCCCCTTGCGGGGGACCAGACTGCCCCAATGGCAGCTCCAGCGGTAGCGGCGTGCCGGAGGAGCCCTCGAAGGGGGAATTTCTTACCGTCACTGTCAGACCAGTCTGCCCACTGCCAGGGCGAGCCCTTGATCTAGGCAGTGGAACGGGCACCCGGCCCCCGGAGATAGTGGAGTCTGGTCCGCAGCTCCACGATGGTCATCTTCCCACAAAGGGAACATGACTCATCCACAAACGCTGCCTCAACGTGCTTTAAGCCCAGGCACGTGAGGCAACGCTCGTGACCGTCACCTGCCGCATCCAGAAACGCACGGGTGTTATGACATCTTTACAAAGACGTACCACCCATGAACTGCTCTTTCAGAGAAATTTGCTCTTTCTGTGTGCTGAGGTGCACAGGGGAGATGGCCACATGCACACAGCAGGGGGATAGTACAGCCTGCTGTGGCAATCCACTCGAACTGGAACCACCACCACTGTATTGCAAGCCACTGCCAAATCTGTAGATCAGTTGAGGAGCTCCGCTCCAAATCGAAAAGCTAATGATGCACGCATCCACTGCCTATTTATTCTCACGCTGTGATCAGGTGCAGCTGGATACAATCAGTGCACGCCAATGTTCAGCGAGATCCCAATTCATTGGCCATATCCGACATGAAAAAACAGCTAAAACAGCGTATCCGGGTGTCATGGCTGACACAGAAGAGCAGTTCGACTGTACTGTGCAAGCAGAAATTTTATTAACATGCTAAGTTCACATATTTGTTTTTCTGGAAAAACAACAAAACAGTTATTCTGTTTGGAATATGTACTTATGTCAGATTTTTTGTTTTGTTCTGTGTGATTTGGTCTGCCAAATTACAGAATAGTATTTTGAGCGTCCATGGACGCTAGCAAAATAACCACCACAAAGATTTATATCTGTCACGCTCAGACAAGGAGAACAACTGAAGAACGTTTAGTAAGTGAGTTTATTAAAATGTTAAACAGAAAACATGAAACTTCAGCGATCTTCAT
>JAUMHQ010000151.1:51846-66859 GCA_032361165.1 Enteromius paludinosus | reverse complement strand
GTGTGTGTGTGTGTTGTATTTAAATAAAATACAATAAGAAAATACAGTTTGTACAGTATGAAAACCATTACGCCTATGGAATGTCCCCATAAAACGTAGTCATTAATTACATTAAAATGGTCCTGGTGTCCACTATAGTTGACATTTAAAAAAGGATGATATTTTGAAACACAAACAATTTAACAGCTTTGAAAGCTAAATATATTGTTCCTGACACTTTAATAAACAAATATATATGTGATAATAATAGTAAAAAAACATTTAAAAAGCAAAATTTTACATACCTCTCTCCTTCCCATAAAATGTGCTCGTTTGTATGCCGGCCATTTTGGATGCAGTGTAAGAAGTGGTTCCTTGCATGTCAACCAATCAAATGACATATCACTAGAAAGCTCAGGATGTCCTCTGCACAGTACAACAGGACTTGACAGAGTAGCTCAAAAAATTCAAAGCAAATTCATGAAAACGCAAGGTCCACTACAGAGGACACAAGTCAATGGGCGGGGTCTCAGGAGGATATCAGCTGCCAGTAGTAACTGTAGCAGAATTACCATCATGTAAGTTAACTCTAAGAAGGGATATTTTCATGGCCAGTGAAGAATACCTTCTTACAGTATCACTGCATTAGAGCAAGGGTTGAAATCGTAAAGGAACATTCATTTGCTAGGCAGAATCAGAAACTCATGTAATCTGTGCTCAAATGACAGATCACACAAGTATAAATACACTCACACATGGGAAAAATGCAAAAAAGGCTTAAGGTTAAACCATGAGGAAAAGCTAAAGTTGAAGTTATGAAAAGAGAGTCAGTTGACCACCTGTAAAACCATCAGTGCCGGTCTGACGCAGTCTCACAGTCCTGATGGTTACAAGGTTTTGGATTGGCAATCATGTTCTTCCTGGTTTGAAGAGTGATGAAAGAGTGCTTAGCCAAAAGACGAGAGAGATGGTGGGTGTCCAAGTGAGGCAGGTCACCGCCATGAGGCCTTTTGAAACATGTTGAGGTCACATCTCTTGCGGGTAAAAGAGCCAATAGTGTGTTGATCCTTTGGAGGGAACTTTTATGGCTCTTTGTTTCTAAGCATGGTAATTTGCATATGCACTTGATTGGATGGTGGTATAGAAATTTGAAGAGTTTCTTTAAAAAAACGGAATGTTGCAAATATATCAGCATATAACATACACTCTCAATTAGACCCTCTGAAGATACCAAACACGAAATGTGTTGATTTTATGAGGTGATATTAGCTAGTGATCTATCATAAACATGCATAAAACAGTACACCGTAAACAAGACAATATACAAGGACAATAACAATATACACAATGACATGAAGGATATGTGTTCACTCAAAGAAAGTTTTCCGGTGAATTAATTTAGGGAAAAGTTTACTGTCTTTTCAACAGGAATAACTAGTCAGAGTTGCTGTGTTCACTTTCCTTTAAGCAACAAACCAGTGCTATCAGTTGAGGTATTAAAATTTAGTTAAATATAACAAACAGTTTGCGCCTGATTGGTTCAAATTCTACACTTTGATAATACATACATACAGTAGCAATCATCACTCACATGTGTAACGAGGACACGAGGCATGCGGATCCAAATGCAAACTCATTTTACTATAATCCACAGGGTAGAATCAGGCAGGTTCGATAAACAGCGAGTATGAACATCAAAGGCAAAAACAACAGAATAATTCAATAATGTAGCTGTGGTCAGGCAAATGGCGAACAGTGTCCAGGAGGCAAGGCAAGAGCGAGAGTCCGAGAACAGGCTAGGTTGAGGACGGTAACTCAAAAACACTGAAAAACAAAGGGAAACACGGAAGGCTTTACACAGGGAAATAACCACAATGATCCGCGCCAAGACAATGAACAAACAACTTTTAAATACAACACATAATGAGGTAAAGAGGGGGATGAACTAATATCACTAAGGCCAGTGTCACTCGTAACATAGCCCCACCCCTGGGAGTGGATTCCAGACACTCCAGGGCGGGGCAGACGGTGGAGACGCACACTAGGGCGAATCAGACGGCGGAGAGACCCACCTCGGCGTAACAGGCCGGACTGCAATAGAGAGCAGGCAGAGGTTAGCGGTGGCTTCTATGGCCGAGATCGTACCTGCGTCGGGTTCGGTGTGACTGGTCTCCGTAGCCAGGGCAGAACCGCCTCCATGGACGGTTCAGGGCAGGACAGCAGTTCAATGGCCTTGGTGGCTGGTTTAGGGCTAAATGAAAGTTCAAGGATGGCCTCCAAGGCCGGTACAGGACCGGTTAACAGTTCAATGGCCTTGGTGGCCGGTACTGGGCAGGTCAACAGTTCGATGGCCTCCGTGGCCTGTTCTGGGCAGGACGAGAGTTCAAAGGTGGCCTCCATGACTGGTACTGGGCAGGTCAACAGTTAGAGAACAGCCCTAACGTACATACTCGGAGGTTGTGCAGCCACCAGCGGAACACCTGGAGAGTCTACGACCGAAGTTGACATCTCCGGGTGTCGTGCAACCACTGGCGGACCCTGCATGGTCGGGACCAGACAGAACAAAGGCTCTTGGGCCTGGATAACAAGATCTAGAGGCTGTGCAGCCACCAGTGGAAAATCTGGAGAGTCGGCTGACCCCTCCTGAGGTTGTGCAGCCATTGGCGGAACCCCTGGGAAGTTAGTGTCACTGGCAGGCTCTGGTGGCTCGGGCCATGGCAGATCTGGATCACAGAGGGGTTCAAAGAGGGAGCCTTGGGCAGACAATGCCTCTGGATTAACCTTGAGGGAAGCTGAGGCCTCTAGGGTGAGGCCCACACACTGAGAATGGCAACCCGCCATCACAGGAAACACTGAATATTGTCTCTACAATGGCTTGTGCGGGAACCAGGATCACACCGGCTGCCTTTACTGATCTCAACGGAGGGTCTGTTATGCTGGACATCAACGTCACATACCTCGGAAGAGCCTTGATGTCTCCATATGTAGCAGGGTTCGTTCAGTCCACAACGAAAGGCGTGGTGTGTGGGTGGAGCTAAAGAGTGATAAGCACTTGAACCAATAGGCTCTTTGCACATAACGCCATGACATCATATCCGTTTTGAGTAATGCGGTATACCCTTTTCCGGTTTGGCAAAATTTGGCGGCAGAGATATGGAGAAATGAGCAGAGAATGAGCCTTAAAAAAAGTAAAGTTTTTCTCCTGAAACAACAAAGACAATATCATGAACACTGTTGTGTTCCAATGTGCACGTCGTCGTCCACATTTAACGGCGTTTTAAGCTTTCATGGATTTCCCCATGATGCTGATCTCAGAAAGCGGTGGCTGGTAAATATTCGTCGCGATAACTTTACGGTTACAGCACACAGCAAAGTCTGCAGTTTGCACTTCACGGCGGAGCAGATCATCCAGCCGAAAACACCATCGGGCAAAAGGCAGCTACAGAAAGGAGCTGTCCCTGTCTTGTTTCAGTGGAATAATTACTCCATTAGGCACACGCATGTATAGACACAACGTTACACATATTCCGCTTAAATAAGTAGTGACATGTATACTAACGTTAACTGTAGAACATTACCACACGCACATTCGGTCACAGACCGGCATTGTTTATTAGCTAACGTTAATCTGTTGCTAACGTCAAGTCACGAAGTTTGAAAGAATAGTACCTTCATATCCATGGATATATGAGGAGGCATACATCTTAAAGCCCTTTTCCAATTTACTGGCAGGTGCTTTGGAGTAGGACTTACAAATGCGATGCACGTCGATAATGGTAAGTTTCGGCAAGTCCTGCAAACATCTTGTGTAAAACATCGCCATTTTTAAAGAACCTGAAAAGACTGAACCGCATTTCCGGCGTGACCGTACGTTAGATTAGATATGTGCAAAGAACCAATTGTCTTTGTTGCTTCAGGAGAAATACTTTAAATTTTTAAAGGCTCATTCTCTACTGTTTATATCTCTGCCGCCAAATTTTGCCAAACCGGAAAAGGGTATACCGCATTACTCAAAACGGATATGATGTCATGGCGTTATGTGCAAAGAGCCTATTGAAAACAAAACACAGACATTTGATGCCGTTTCACTTACCGTCTGCAGTTGGGTTCTTTTGGAAAGCTTAACAAAGTAATCTTTCCCTTCCAACCAAAACTGCACTATGTATATTTTTTGGAAACATAGGCCTACTTCCTGTGCGAGTCTCGCTCGAGATGCTCCTATTGCAATTGTTGTTTTTTATGGCAACAAAAAGTCTACAGTCTTCTTATAGCAACTCTTCCAATATTTGAAAGACACATCCAGCCTGCTGTGAGGCATCATCCTGACGTGCAGATATCACCACAAAGAGACAGTCTTCAGAAAGCTGCAGTCTAAATACAGCATCTCATGTATGACAGTGGATGAATTACATATCAAACAGAATGACAGAGTCATATGGTCCATTTCTTCTGTTCATTACTCACGAGTCATCTCATCTCTCTGTGTTTGCTGCCTGACACACAAGAGAAAGCAAACGTGTATCTTCAGAGCCAGTGCTGACACACTGCGATATTACACAGATAAAAGAGGTATTCAGAGGTAATAATGCTCTAAATCTCTCTAAATGTCTGGCCTTGGACTCCTAGATAATTGGATGCATCAATATGGGTTTTCAATAATCTGCTTACAGTTAGAAATATTACAGACATATTATAAATGCTTTCATTAATGCATTGTTCATATTTGTTGAGAAAGTATTTCTAAGAAACAGTTCATGAACAAAAATTATTTATTTAAGTTCCTACACAATTCTCTGCACTATTTTAAGACTTAAGTTACTTTATGTTATTACTAAACTGTACAGTAGCTATTTAATGAAAATCTACGTCAGCTCTACTTTCTTTCGTGAGACAATAACTTTCAGATTACACACTGGCACATCCTGATATTGCTGAGTTCATATTTTGTTGACCCTGGAACAGCATTTTAATCAAAAATCAATTCTTGACCATATCTCTACACCTAACTTTACCCATGAGTAATGCCAATTTGATATCACAGCAATTCGTACATATTTTATGAGGTGGCTAATTTGTACGAGTTCATGTGATTTCTTCTAAATAGTACGTATTTTACGAGTTGCCAATTTGTATAAATTTGTACGAATGACCCAAACCTAACCCTGCCCCTAAACCTACCCGTCACTGGGTTATAGACAAATCGTACAAAATTGTACGAGTGAGGTCATACGAATTAGTACAAATTAGCACGAATTTGGGACCTCATACGAATACATACAAACTGGTCATGAGACTGTGTTGGTAATGCCTAAAATTGCATGACAGATGACTGACAGGCACCAAAAACTGATTGTAAGCTTAAACTTCACAAAAACTATAAACAGGTTCTTCAAATCTGGGTCACCAAAAATGTTGACCTAGGAACACGTCAAACTAAATCCGGTTCTGTTTACAAACTGCATGAAAGGTCATTCACAAAATCCATAATAGGTGCATTTTAACATGTCACAGCAAGGAAAGAAAATTTGTGAATTTGTGATAATCTTTACATTTCTTAAGTGTCAACTTTTTATATAAAATATGGATTCCTACCATATAAATTGCTTGTAAGAGGGTCGTCTGTAGCCTTTCTGACAAGAGGATGAAAAGAAACTGGAGTTGGACTGAATGAGTTTTGAAGGCTGTTGTCTGCCGCCTGACATTCAGACCTCCACGTCAGACATCATTTAAAACTAGTTTATCAAGGGCGCCTGAGATGAATGCATACCACCCTCCACAAGATGAATAATTCATCTCATTCATTTCTCTATCCGCCAACATTGAAACATTCGAAAAGTTGTGCGAAATATCTCCAACGGCTCCTCATTTACTGATCTACGTCTTTGAAGATCTCACTGTCCCGTCTTTAAAAACTCTTTCAAGCAATGTCTCCTTGATATGCGGGAGAGAACAGAAACGCTTGACAGGTGTTTGCTGTCCCTGAAGCAAGAACGAAAAGTTTCCCCATTACCATTTTAAGTCTGTGAATGATTATATCTGTTCTAACTTGTGGCCACAGCAGAATTTGCTGACATGACAGCAGTTTGTGAAGGTAGAAAGTATGTAACTTATTTCGGCCCAATTCTACCCCTTACCCCTACACTTTCCCCTACCCTTCTGTTTGGCGCGTTCACCTGTAGGGGTTGGGGTGTCTCAATTCTCTTTTGGTTGGAGGGGTAGGGGGAAGGGGAAGGGCTAGACAGCCCTCAAAACGAAGATTTTTCGGGACCTCACTTCAAACGAATGGCTAAGAGAAATTTCCAACATGGCTGCTCACTCGAGCAAGAAGACCCATAAATGTAAGTAATTTTTGCCATTAATAAGGATTTTTATGACACATTTTCATTATATGTATATTTCCATCAATCTTGTATTTACGGTGATGTTCTATAAAGAAACGTTTGCAAATAAATCGTTAAAGTTTGTTGTAATATTGATGATTTTGGCATACAGTTCATGAAAACCCAAAATTCCTATCTCAAAAAATGTGCATATTTCATCCGACCAATAAAAGAAAAGGGTTTTTAATACAAAAAAAAGTCAACCTTCAAATAATTATGTTCAGTTATGCTCTCAATCCTTTTGCAGAAATGACTGCTTCAATGCAGCGTGGCATGGAGGCAATCAGCCTGTGGCACTGCTGAGGTGTTATGGAGGAACACTTTTGGCACTGTGAGCAGGTGCCAACCCAGCCAGCAATGACACGTGGGGCCCAGATGAGGGCTTCATGGGCAGCAAATGTGGGCCCCATTATGGGCTTGCACCTGGGATCCACATTGGGGCCAGCCTTGGAAGCCCAGTCGTACTAAAAGTGGGACCTGTAAGGGTACTGCATGGGTCCTAACTGGGCAATTCATGCCAAACCCATTTGGGCCCCAGCTGCCCAAAGGGTTTTAAAGTGGGTTTGCACCCGGAATCCACATGTGGATGCCCAGATGGGTTTTAAGTGGGATCTGTAAGGGTCTTATGTGGGTCTTAACCGGGCAATGCAAGTCAGACCCATTTGGGGCCCACCAGTCTGAAGGAGTTTAAAGTGGGCTTGCACCAGGATTCAAGTGGGCTCTGTAAGGATCTCATGTTGGTCCTAACTGGGCAAATCATGCAAGGCCTATCTAAGCCCAACCACACCAAATGGTTTAAGGAAACAATCTAAGAAAAATGATGAACGAATAATGAATATAAGTACAAGATAAATACAAGACACTTGATGCTTTGTACTGTGAGAAATATATTAAATTGAACAACAAAAATTATTGATAAAAACAATGTCACAACATACAGCTAAACTATAAAATATATGTTAAAAAAAAATCTGAAAAAAACCCCCACCAAAATCAACTTATGATGCGAAACAATTATTGCTAAATAGTAGCGGTCAGTAAGAACATTGAGTGGCCGGTAGGATTTTGAATCCACCAGCCACTGTAGCTGGTGGATGAAAAAGTTAATTTCCTGATTGCAGCTCTTTACTGACTGCAGTGTTATCTTTTCCGGCAACATAATATTTATACGTACCCTAATTTTATGGTAATGTGGCGTTGGTCGGAAGAAAGTGTGATGTGAACTTCTCTCTCATAGCCAGCTTACTTTCCAAATGGACTGTTAATGTTTTGAGTCCGAAACGGCCTTTGCATACCCTTAGATGTCCTATGAACTGCCTGACCAAATAACTATTAAATACAGTAAAATTTGTAAATTAAAGGATATGTGAGAGAAATAACAAACAAGTTAACTGCTTCGCTGGCTTCATTATGAATGAAAGGTGTCATTGTGCATTACAGGCAGTGGTGGAAAGAGTACTGAAATATGCCATGCAGGACCCATATGCATTCCCAGATCAAATCCCTGCCCACTTGACCTATATAAATTCTATGCAGGACCCATATGTGCATTCCCAGATCAAACCCATGCCCACTTGGCCTATATAAATTCTATGCAGGACCCATATGTGTATTCCCAGATCAAACCCATGCCCACTTGGCCCATAAATATGTCATGCAGGACCCATATTTGTGTTCCCAGTTCAAACTCTTGCCCACTTAGCCTATAAATATGCCATGCAGGACCCATATTTGTGTTCCGAGTTCAAACACATGCCCACTTAGCCTATAAATATGCCATGCAGGACCCATATGTGTGTTCCCAGTTCAACCCAATGCCCACTTGGCCTATATATATGCCATGCAATACCCATATTTGTGTTCCCAGTTCAAACCCATGCCCACTTGGCCTATAAATATGCCATGCTGGACCCATATTTGTGTTCCCAGTTCAAACCCATGCCCACTTGGCCTATAAATATGCCATGCAGCACCCATACGTGCATTCCCAGTTCAAACCCATGCCCACTTGGCCCATGCCAGTCCCTTATGGGGCCCATGTAATCAGCTCATATGGGCTTCCTATGTGGGACTCATACTACAAAACCTACATGGGACCCGCTGATTTCACCCAGCCAAAGCCCATGCCCACACAGTTCCCATGGAACCCCTAGTTAACCCATCTGGGCCCCACAAGTCGTTGCTGGCTGGGCTCAACCAAAAAGTCCATTTACACAGTGCCAGTTAAGATTGGAGTAGTTGCACATGCATTTCAGTAACAGTCATGCAGTTGCGTTCTCCATAGGGTGCAGGGCAAGTTCACTTGAAAATTAACTGCAAACGTTGTCTTAAAGGGATAGTTCACTCAAAAATGAAAATGTTATGTTTATCTGCTTACCCCCAGGGCATTCAAAATGCAGGTGACTTTAGTAGAACACATGACTTCTCAAGGGGTCATATGATGTTGCTAAAAAGAACATTATTTTGTGTATTTGGTGTAATGCAATGAGTTTATGCCGTGTTTAACACATAATTTTACTGCACATTATTGTTTCTCCTCTAAGCCCCACCTTTTGAAACGGGTTGATTTGTACAAAGCTTGTTGTTCTAAAAAACCAAAGTGTGCCAGCTGATGCCACATCTCAACGCTATGACACCAAAACAACAACAACAACAACAAAAAAAAAAAAACACATAACAAACAAAACATTTGTTGCATCCAGTGGGGACATATTTACTGATTATCATGAGTTAGAACTGTCTTTTAACATGGCACGTTGCATTGTGCCTCTTAAACCTAATACCGTGTCTGCATTTGTGATCAGATAAATGACAAACAACAAGCACTAACGTTAACCTTTGCTGCTCAAAACTTGCATTTGAATAGTAAGTAGCAGGTTCTTTTAATCAGAAAACGTAACTTACTTATAGGTCGTGAGTCAGTAGGTTGCAGAGTTAGAATTACCTCAGTTTATAGTCTTTGTTCACAGCCAGCATTAGGCTAGTCTGCAGGATTAAGAAATCAGTTCTCCATAAATGCACTAAACACATCTGAATTTTTGGGTTGAACTGTTCTGGAACAGTGCCACGAGTACAACTTGACCACTGATTTTTAGTTATGTCCTCTTTTGGAAGCACAAAGAAAGTAGTTTCACTTTAACAATGGCACAGCGTCTCCTTGAACATGGCGCCTGCAGCAACACTTGGGAAGTGTGGACAAGTTATAACTTTTATAATTAATATCTCTTTGGTTTGAAACTTTCTTCTTTGCAACTTTAGGGATGTTATCTATGCACTGACTGTACAGTATTTATATAACTGAACAGCATTTATATAATTTTTACCTCAATTTACACTTTACACCACAATGTCCGACTGTCCTGAGCTCATTCAAATCCGGCGCGTGATGCTTTAATGTGATCTTGCATATGGATGGTTCCCATTGACTGACATTATATGACTGACAGAATGCAATAGTTTGAGTTAAACATCTATGTTTGCATTCTACTGAAGAAATAAATTCACCTACATTTTGGATGCAGATAAACATCACATTTTTATTTTTGTGTGAACTATCCCTAAAGGAGTGCATACAACAGGTATTTTGAGCTACCTGCAGTAGCAGTATGATTCCTCATGCAGCAAATCAATGTAAAAAAAAAAATAAATTAAAAGAATAACAAAAATGCCATTTATTAGACACTATATGTCCAAATAGAATAGCACTGCAACTTATTATTTAATTATTCACAGCATTATCAAATGTAATACCCTTTGATGGCTTTGATTAAAATCGTGATCTATCATAAAAGCTTGACTCTATTCCACCCCTGCTTGACTGGACCAATGTCCTGCCCTATGAGGTCATTGGCTACATTCACAATCAATCATCCCTATTAGTTATGTCAATAAAAGTGCAAATAGCATATCAAGCCATTTGCAATTGGCCACAGTTGAACTTATTCTTACAGATGTCTGTCTTTCTTTGCACACTTTTGCTTTTCTTTCAACTTCATGCAAATGCAGAAAAGCCTCTTTGTCGAATGATGGGAGACCCTAAGTACCCGCTGTTATCAAAGGATGGAGATGTAACTATTGGAGCACTTTTTCCAGTCCACAGCATAGAGACATTACCTTCATTTACGTTTACTCAAAAGCCTCAGCTTTCATCGTGCTCAAGGTTTGTTGCATGTTATAGAAGATATGTATTTATTTATTTATTTAATTTTATTTATTTAATCTTCTGTAGTGCAAGTCTACGAGATTTTCGAATGGCTCAAATCATGATCTTTGCCATTGAGGAGATAAACAGAAGTGAAAGTTTACTTCCAAATGTTTCTATTGGCTACCAAATCTATGATACCTGTGGCTCAATACTATCTTCAATGGGTGCAAATATGGCATTAATGAATGGTGAAGAACTGGCATCAGGGGAGAGATGCAGTGGACAGTCTCCTATACATGCTATCATTGGAGAAACAGAGTCTTCCAACACAGTGATTTTATCCAGAACCACAGGACCTTTTCAAATTCCTGTGGTAAGGAGCAAAAATGTTCAATTTTGACATAGCTACCATAATGATAACTGTTTCACTGTTGTTGTTGTTGCTTTTTTCTTTCAGATAAGTCCCTCAGCCTCATGTGAATGTCTCAGTAATAGGAAAGATTACCCCTATTTCTTTAGGACAATACCTAGCGATTACCATCAGAGCCGAGCTATTGCTTACTTAATCAAGCACTTTGGCTGGTCTTGGGTGGGAGCTGTGAACAGTGACAATGACTATGGAAACTATGGAATGGCCATATTTCTGAATACAGTTGCGAAAGAGGGGATTTGTGTGGAGTACTCTGTAAAATTTCGAAGAAAAGAGTCCGAAAAACTAAAAAATGTTGTAGCCACAATAAAAAAAGGCACTGCAAAAGTAATTGTTGCATTTCTTACCAATTTTGAAATGAACAATCTACTTGATCAGTTTATTATTCAAAACATTACAGGCCTTCAAGTAATAGGTGTTGAAGCATGGATAACAGCAGACAGTATGATCACTTCAAATAGTTTTCATGTGCTAGGAGGATCAATAGGGTTTGCAGTGAAAAAAATTTATATTGAAGGTTTTGCAGATTATGTCATAAAACAATTCTGGGAAACAGCATTTCCATGCTCTCAGACTAAGGGTAATTCTTCCCAAGATGAATTAATTTGCAACTCATATAAGGATCTCCTTGTACTGAAAAGCTACAATGATGATGTGCCAGAACAAAGATATGCTGGCAATGTCTACAAATCAGTTTATGCTGTGGCTCATTCACTACATGATCTGCTAAAGTGCAAAGAAAAGGAAAGTTGTGAAACAGACCTGAAAATACAACCACAGCAGGTAATAAAATCACCAGACACACTCAGTATATGCAGTCAAACCAAAATGTATTCAGACACGTTGAACATTTCTCACATTGTCACAGTTTATTCGCTATAAAAAAGGTAATAAAATATAATAATAAATAAAATATGACTTTGTAACTACATGGAAAATAGTTCTCATTAATTTGCAACATATATACTAACTTTCAGAGTAGGCTGTTAGGGTAGGTTTAGGATTGGAAGAATAAGTTGACATACATTTGGAAAGTTCTCATCAGTCAGTATGGTGTGTGCTGTGGACTCATCAAAATAAAGTGTTATAAGATTAAGCAGACAGCCTACTAATATTCTAATGACTGGTTGTCAATAGTTGACATGTAGTTACGTAGTGTTAGTAGAATGTCTTAAGTGGACTATCAAAATAAAGTGTTACCAAATTATTCAGCTGCTAAATTTAAGTATGCAATTAGATAATACCAATTAAGCTCAACCTATTACCAAGCAATTATTAGTTTAGTTAAGCCTCTGGTGTAAAAAGTTAGCAATGTCAAAAATAATACTACTACTAATAAAAAACGCTTAAGTAAAACAGTGTCTGAATAATTTTTGGTCCCAATTTTAAGGTATAATATGTCACAGTTCACTTTATTTTGCTATCCTCTTACATGAACTATAGTGTCCTGCATACAGTATATGGTAAACAGTGACATAGTATATAATATCTCTCATTTCTTTCTCAAAATTCTTTCTAAAATCCTCAATAGGTGGTTGAGGCTCTGAAAAAGGTCAATTTTACCATAAAGATGGGAGATCGTGTGTGGTTTGACAGAACTGGTGCAGTTGTAGCCCAATATGAAATTGTAAACTGGCAGCAGGACGCAAATGGATCAATCAAATTTACACCAGTGGGATACTATGATGCCTCACTGCCTCCTGACCAGCGCTTTGTACTTAACACTAAAAACATAATCTGGGCTGGAGAACACCTTGAGGTAAAGCTCACCATACGATTTAGGGGGAAAAAAATATCAAACACTTGCAACAGGCCTAAACCTATACATTTACAGAAAACCTGTTTGCAATGTTACATTTCCAGATTAACATAATTTACTACTGTATTTTTTATATGTATGGATGGACCAACAGAAGGACAGACAAACACAGAAATAAGTAATTTAAAAATGTAGTTGTATACAATGCATTTTTATTGTTTGCACTGGTAATTCAGATCAAAAAGGCCAGGTGACAATGTTTTTTGATCAAAGAGACAAACAGACAGAAGCATCAGCAGAGGGCATTAGTGAGCAAAAGAACAGCCAAAGCACATTACTATGGTAAAGCAATTGTGCTGGAATTGTCCATGAGCACTTAATAGCTTATCCCTTACACTGGCATTCAGTGTTGAAACTATTAAATAACTGGTTCTCAAAAACAAAAAAGCAAAAAAGAAACATATATTTATTCTGCATCTAATTATATATCTAATGCATATGTCTAAGTAGAAGCCAAGGTCTGTGTGCAGTGAGAGCTGTCCTCCAGGCACTAGGAAGGCTACACAGAAAGGAAGACCTGTTTGCTGTTATGACTGTATTCCATGTGCAGAAGGAGAAATCAGTAATGAGACAGGTAATTATTTTGTCTTTTTCTCCCTTTTTTCAGTGCCTTAAAGAGTTTGTACATGTATTTATTTATTTATTGTCTGTGTTTGTTTGTGCAACTATAGTAATTACAACTTCTGTTCCAGATTCAAATAACTGCAAGCTGTGTCCTGAGGAATACTGGTCAAATTCTGAAAAAAATACATGTGTCTTAAAGGCTGTAGAGTTTCTGTCATTCACAGAGGTTATGGGTATAGTGCTAGTCTTTTTCTCACTCTTTGGAGTAGGAATAACTGTGCTGGTAGCGGTACTGTTTTACAGAAAAAAGGACACCCCCATAGTAAAAGCCAACAACTCAGAACTGAGCTTCCTGCTGCTCTTGTCACTGATTTTGTGTTTCCTTTGTTCTCTTACTTTCATTGGTCAGCCCACAGAGTGGTCATGTATGTTGCGCCATACAACATTTGGGATCACTTTTGTCCTCTCTATCTCCTGTGTTTTGGGAAAAACCATAGTGGTGATAATGGCCTTCAAGGCTACACTTCCAGGAAGTAATGTCATGAAATGGTTTGGGCCTGTACAACAACGACTCAGTGTTCTTGTCTTTACACTTATACAGATTTTTATCTGTGTACTTTGGCTAACGATATCTCCACCATTCCCTTACAAAAACATGAAATATTACAAAGAAAAGATTATACTCGAGTGCAGTCTAGGTTCTACTTTAGGTTTCTCTGCTGTTCTGGGTTACATTGGCCTATTGGCTGTCTTGTGCTTTATTATGGCTTTTCTGGCTCGCACGCTGCCTGATAAATTCAATGAAGCCAAATTCATTACATTCAGTATGCTCATATTCTGTGCTGTATGGATTACATTTATCCCATCTTATGTTAGTTCCCCTGGGAAATTAACAGTAGCTGTGGAGATATTTGCCATTTTAGCCTCAAGCTTTGGTTTACTCTTCTGTATATTTGCACCAAAATGTTACATCATCATGTGTAAGCCTGAACAAAATACAAAACAACATGTGATGGGGAAGATTTACAACAAATAAAATTATATAAATATTTCACATTACAAAGAAAATAACTGGTGATGACATCAATAAAAGTTTTGATATATTAAAAAATACTGGGCTGCGTTCTCCGAAACCACCTAAACGCTACGTCGTTAGCTATACCTTATCGCTGCTGACATGACCACCAACAGCTTTTTTACATCGCAGTTTAACACAACAGTTTAAATGAACATTTATTAAAATCTGATTTTGTATTAAATTTACATTTTTACTTTACTTAAAATTTTTACTAGGGCCGAGACTTTAACACGTTAATTTAGATTAATTAATTACACAAAAATAAAGTGTAATTTTTTTTAACACATTTTAATCACACTTTTTTTATATTACATTTCACGCTGGATGATAGGGGTGGGCGATAGGACCATCATTTATGCTGTACAACGCAACATACTTTCACATCAGAGTTAAACTCAGTGGTAGAATTACACTCATCGGACACTGCACTGATTCACAATCACAAAAGTACATTATTCGCTTTAAAGTCTGCTTTAAAGATGCGTTTTTCTAGCACTTAACGTTACTAAAAGCCTGTCAAATAGCGCCTAATTACTGAACTGAGATATTTATCACATTTGATTGTGGTTATACTGTCAAAAACACAGCGTTAAACACAGCTGCTTGTGTCTAAAGTGAA
>JAUMHQ010000151.1:33685-46446 GCA_032361165.1 Enteromius paludinosus | reverse complement strand
TGACATATTGGAGGAGTCGTTGGATTCCATAAGCAGGCTTTTATTGAGAATAGTCGGACAGGCAGAGATCGGTAACCTGGCAACAGCAGTGTCAGAGAGAATTCCAGAAATCGTAGTCGAAAGGCAAACAATAAGTCGGGGCAGGCAGCGTGAATCAAATACCTAAATAACAATCCAAAGACAACACGAATGACTATCAGGAATAAACGCTTAGTAGTGACTGCAGGGCAAAGCAAGACTTCGCAAAGAGACACACAGAACATGGTGTATAAATAGACCCGTTAACAAGCAACACCTGGAGGCGGAACAAGCTAAGGTACGTGCATCAAAAGAGTCCGGGTAGGAACCTA
Source organism: Enteromius paludinosus (assembly GCA_032361165.1). Classification (NCBI taxonomy): domain Eukaryota; kingdom Metazoa; phylum Chordata; class Actinopteri; order Cypriniformes; family Cyprinidae; genus Enteromius; species Enteromius paludinosus. Next base: position 46,096 of record JAUMHQ010000151.1, on the reverse strand, counting down.
GTATTCCGGCGACGGTTCCCCCGCTGCTGGGAACCGGAGAGGGCCACAGAGGTGCGGCTTGTGTCGCCAGGATACCAGGATGACCGGCACTGAGGTTGTCGTGGACGAGGTGCAGAATACGAGGACGTAAATGTTCTGGTACGTACAACTTTGAGGGCGAGCATTCGGGTGGGGAAGGGTCTGTGACTTGTGCCTCACTGATTTCCCTGACAATGTCCCATTGGATGGGTGCTAGAATGATGGATGGTGGGATGATGGTTTCTGGCTTGTTCATCTGAATGACGGAGTCATACTGGCGTGAGAGAGCGTCTGCTTTGACATTTTTAGAACCAGGCCGGTATGTAATCTGAAACTGAAATCTGGAGAAGAAGAGAGACCATCTAGCCTGCCTGGAGTTCAATCGCTTAGCGGATCTTAGATACTCCAAGTTACGGTGGTCGGTGAAAACTAGAAAGGGTTCTTTGGACCTCTCAAGCCAGTGTCGCCATTCTTCAAGTGCTGCCTTCAATGCCAGAAGTTCTTGGTCACCTACGTCATAATTCCTCTCTGCCTGATTTAATTTTCTAGTGTAAAAGGCGCAGGTAAATAGCTTAAGTGGGTTCCCCCGACGTTGGGACAGAACAGCACCAATACCAGTATTGGAAGCGTCGACTTCGACAACAAACTGACGTTCTGGGTCGGGGTGGCGCAGAATGGGTGCGGTAGTAAATCAATGCTTGAGGTCCTGGAAAGCCATCTCGCTTTCAGAGTTCCATGGAAGTCGGTGATGACCCCTGCGTGTCATGGAAGTCAATGGGGCGGCCACTTTGCTGAAATTCAGAATAAACCGTCGGTAGAAATTGGCAAATCCTAAGAATCTCTGTAATTCTTTCAGGGTTTCGGGTTTCGGCCAGTTGACAACAGCCGTGACCTTGGATTCATCCATAGCGACACCGTCGGCGCTGATAATATAGCCCAGGAAGGAAATCTTGGTTTGATGAAATTTGAACTTGGACATCTTGGCGTACAGTTGGTGATCAATGAGTTTCTGTAGAACGGCATTGACATGACTTATGTGGGATTCCAAATCCTCAGAATAAACCAGAATGTCATCGTTGTAGACGATGACGAACTTATTCATCATATTGCGAAAGATTTCGTTGACCAGAGACTGGAAGACAGCTGGACTGTTGGATAGACCGAAGGGCATGACCAGATATTCGTAATGACCGTTAGAGGTAGAAAAGGCTGTTTTCCACTCATCGCCCGCTCTGATATGCACAAGATTGTAAGCGCTTTGGAGGTCCAGTTTGGTGAAATAACGGGCTGACCTGAGTTGTTCCAGGGCAGAGGGAACCAGAGGCAGAGGGTAACGATATTTTACTGAGATGTCATTGATGGCTCTGTAGTCAATGCAAGGCCTTAGCGTTCCGTCTTTCTTTTTGACAAAGAAGAAGCCTGCCGAAGTGGGTGACGTGGAGGGCCGAATGAAGCCCTTGGCCAGTTCCTCTTGGGTGTATTTAGCCATGCTTTCAGTTTCCGGTTGAGATAGCGGGAAGATTTGGCCTCTAGGTGGAGTAGTTCCTGGCAGCAGCTCAATGGCGCAGTCTGTGGGTCTATTTGGTGGTAGTAGTGTGGCCTTTTCCTTACTGAAGGCGACCTTGAGGTCATGATAGGGAGCTGGCAGAGAGGAAATCTCAATAGAAGGCCCGATGGTTGTCTGAATGTGATGAATGGAGTGAGCGGCCTCATGCAGACAGGGTGATTCTGTGTTGCTTCCAGGAGATTACTGGATCATGAAGCTCTAGCCAGGGTAGACCGAGAATGATGGGGTGATCTGGTGATTGAATTACATGTAGTTGTATTCTTTCAACGTGGTGGGTGCTGGTCCTCAAGGTGAGTTCTTGTGTCTTGGTGGTGATTTTCCCAGATCCTATTGTTCGCCAGTCGAGGGCTGCAACGGCCACCGTCGGGGTACATGAAAGCACAGGGAGGTTATGTTTAATAGCAAAACTTTCATCAATGAAATTTCCGGCCGCACCAGAATCAATGAGGGCCAGAGTGGTAATTTTAACATCATTAACACTCAGAGAAACATCTATTTTCAAGGCAGAAGACAATGACGTGGCACTCACCCGATAGGATCTGGCTCATGGAGGACGGTTAGGGCAGTTTATCCGAATATGCCCCGAAGCTCCACAATATAGGCAAAGGTTGTTTTGCAGCCGCCTGTCTCGCTCCTCCAAGGAGAGATGAGTAGCACCGATTTGCATTGGCTCCACTGTAGATGAGGACGGTCTAGGCTGGAACATAGTGGTGTACCGCTTGGGAGGACGAGAGCGAATAATGTGATCCATCCGAATAGCCAGGTCCATATATTGCTCCAGAGTTTTATCCTCATCCCGATTAGCCAACTCCGACTGCAGCTCCTCTCTCAATCCTCGCCGGTAAATAGTGAGCAGCGGATCATTGTCCCAGCCGGTTTGAGCTGCGAGAGTTCTGAATGTCATAGTATACTCAGCTGTGGTAGAATTTCCCTGCTTGAGTGCCATCAGCTCATCTTTAGCATTTTTTCCGTCAGCTGAATGGTCAAATATCTCCCGGAACTGACGTAGGAAGCTAGAGAAAGACGGAAATGCCATGCGCCTGCCTCTCCATAGAGCAGTCACCCAGTCTAATGCTTTACCCTCTAACAGTGAGCAAACAAGCGACACCTTGCTGTCGTCGGTGGTAAAGCAACTCGCTTGTTGCTGCATGTAAATCTCACACTGCAAGAGAAATCCTTCACATTTGCTGGGCGAGCTGTTGTATTTTCCCGGTAGTGCTAAGCGAGCTGGTGTAATCACAGTAAGTGATGGAAGAGCTGGCACAGATACAGGGGATGACTGACTTTGGGCAGTGGCAGCGGTAGTTAGAGCTTGCACGGAGCGGACAAGTTCCTCAGTTAACTTAGTGAGATTTTCGAGCTGTTGGTGATGTGTGTCAAGTTTAGCGGTGTGACGGTTTACCTCTCTGATGACTTCAAACAAAGCCGCTGGATCCTGTTGTGGCGAAGTGTTCTGTGACATATTGGAGGAGTCGTTGGATTCCATAAGCAGGCTTTTATTGTGAATAGTCGGACAGGCAGAGATCGGTAACCTGGCAAAAGCAGTGTCAGAGAGAATTCCAGAAATCATAGTCGAAAGGCAGGCAATAAGTCGGGGCAGGCAGCGAGAATCAAATAACCAAATAACAATCCAAAGACAACGCGAATGACAATCAGGAAAAAACGCTCAGTAGTGACTGCAGGGCAAATCAAGACTTCGCAAAGAGACACACAAAACATGGCGTATAAATAATCCCGTTAACAAGCAACACCTGGAGGCGGAACAAGCTAAGGTACGTGGGTCAAAAGAGTCCTGGTAGGAACCTAGTATTCCGGCGACGGTTCCCGCTGCTGGGAACCGGAGAGGGCCACAGAGGCGCGGCTTGTGACATACACACACACATATATATATATATATATATATACATATATATATATTGTTAACTTGGATCAGTGACAAACCCCCATATTTGAAATAATGGCATAAGATTATTAAGAAAATAATCCCTTAGAATTGTTAATTTGTCTTTTTCTTATGTCTACTGAAGCTTCTCCTCACACACACATATATATATAGTTGTTGGCAAAATTTGATTTTTATATAAAGAGCACACAATGAGATGCATCTTTGTAAATCATAGCTTTTTGCTTTAATAAAAATAAAAACATCCAATATTCATCCAGTATGCTTTTTTAATTTCATTGAAATTAGTTTGACTCCACTCCTACTTTACCTCCTATTTGAGGCAATTGGTTATGCTCTTAATCATTCATCCACATGAATTTTGTCTATATAAGAGTAAGTAGACTATCATAGTTAATTTGCATTTGGCAGTTGCGGTGGAGCTCAATCTTTGGGATGCTTCTCTTTCTTTACACAATCCTGCTTTTACATCAGCTTCATACAAAGGCAGGAAACACACTATGCCGACTAATGGGAGACCCTAAGTACCCGCTGATTTCCAAGAATGGAGACATTACCATTGGAGCACTTTTTCCAGTTCATAGCACAGAGACATTACCTTCATCTGAATTAAAAAAAAAACCTCAGTCTGTCTCATGTCTCAGGTTTGTTACATTTATTGACAATAATTAAATGCATTATGAACACAAATTCACATTATAACTGCAATATTTAAAGCCATAAGCCATAAATAAATAATAAATACTTGTAATATAGTTGCTATTTTCTTCTAATTTAATGTTTAATTTCAGTGTGAATCTAAGAGATTTTCGTCTTGCACAAATTATGATCTTTGCAATCGAAGAGATTAACAGAAGTGAATATTTGCTCCCAAATGTTTCAATTGGTTATCGAATCTATGATACCTGTGGGTCAAGAGTGTCTACCATGAGTGCAATTATGGGACTGATGAATGTTCAGGAGTTTGGAGAAGGAGACAGATGTACTGGACAGTCTACATTGCAGGCTATAATAGGAGATTCCGAGTCTACTGCCACAGTGATTCTCTCCAGAACTACAGGACCTTTTAAGATTCCAGTGGTAAATCGCAATAACACAAATGTTTGGCACATTTAGAATCTCACTGTTTACTGTGTTTTCTTTCTTTCTTTTTATTTTATTTTATTTATTTATTATTTTCAGATAAGTCATTCAGCTTCATGTGAATGCCTCAGTAATAGAAAAGACTACCCTTCATTCTTCAGGACTACGGCTAGTGATTACCACCAAAGCAGAGCACTTGCATACTTAGTCAAGGATTTAGGCTGGTCTTGGGTTGGAGCTGTGAACAGTGACAATGAATATGGAAACTATGGAATGGCAATATTTCTGAAAATAGCCCAGGAGGAGGGGATTTGTGTGGAGTACACGGTCAAATTCTATCGAACAGAAACAGAAAAACTCCAGAAAGTGGTAGAAATAATTAAAAAAGGCACAGCAAAAGTGGTTGTTGCATTTGTGTCATTTCTTGAGATGGGTTTGCTTATCGATCAGCTAAGTATTAAAAATATTACAGGCATTCAAATGATCGGAGTGAAGTCATGGATAACTTCAGAGAATTACATCACTCCAAAGAGCTTTCATGTGCTAGGAGGGTCGCTGGGGTTTGCAATGAGAAAAATCTATATTGATGGGTTTTCAGATTATGTCACAAAATCATTCTGGAAAACTGCCATTCCATGCTTACACTTTGAGGGGAATTCTTCTCAATATGCATTAAGTTGCAGAAAATATGATGATCTACTTGTGTTGAAAAATTATAATGACGATGTGACTGAATACAGATATTCAGCCAATGTCTATGAAGCAGTTTATGCTGTGGCTCATTCATTACACAGTCTGCTCAATTGCAACAAACAAGAAGGTTGTGAGAAAGGCCTGACAATACAACCACAGCAGGTAAAAGATAAAACACAGATAAACAGAAAGAGAGAAAAGAGTGTAACAATATTTATAGTGAACAATGCGTTACCATGCTTCAATGATAATATAAAATTGTATTTATTTATTTATTTTATTACAAATTCTTTCATTAGGTGGTCGAGGCTCTGAAAAAAGTAAATTTCACCGTAAAGTTTGGTGATCGTGTGTGGTTTGACAGCACTGGTGCCACAGTGGCCCAATATGAAGTTGTAAACTGGCAGCAAAACTCAGATGGATCATTCCAGTTTAAGTCGGTGGGATTCTATGATGCCTCTTTGCCCCCTGATCAACGTTTTGTGCTCAACACAGAAAATGTAATCTGGGCTGGAGGAAAGTTGCAAGTAAATAACTCATTGGTAAAACAATGCTTGATTAAATTAAAGGAACAACAAAAAAATAGCTTTATTAACATTTAGAAAATAATTGAATCATAAAATACTATATGGATAAATCTTATAAAATGCATATTTTGTCTTTACTGAAATCTCTGCTTTTTTATTATTATATAAGATATAATATTTCATTATGAGTCAACATCTCTGGGTCAGCACTATGAATTATTCCTCTATCTATCTATCTATCTTTTAAACATTATATTAATGTATATACTTTTTGCCCATGTAGAAGCCAAGGTCTGTGTGCAGTGAGAGCTGTCCTCCAGGCACCAGAAAGGCTACACAGAAAGGAAGACCTGTCTGCTGTTATGACTGCATTCCATGTGCAGATGGAGAAGTCAGTAATGAGACAGGTAATACTCGGTTTGTGTTTACTTACTAGCACCTTCCCTCTTGCATTGCACTTAGCAAATTACTGTTATATGAAAAAAAAATAATCTCTAACTATAATGATTATAACTTCCTTTTCAGATTCAAATAACTGCAAGCTGTGTCCAGGGGAATACTGGTCTAATGCTGAGAAAAATAAATGTGTGTTAAAGACTGTAGAGTTTCTGTCGTTCACAGAAGTCATGAGTATAGTGCTAATCTTTTTCTCACTATTTGGAGTAGGATTAACTATGATAGTGACCTTCCTGTTTTACAGTAAGAAGGACACCCCCATAGTAAAAGCCAACAACTCAGAGCTGAGCTTCCTGCTGCTCTTTTCATTGACTCTGTGTTTCCTCTGTTCACTTACTTTCATTGGTCAACCAACTGAATGGTCTTGTATGTTGCGTCACACAGCATTTGGGATAACTTTTGTCCTCTGTATCTCATGTGTTCTGGGGAAAACAATAGTTGTGCTAATGGCTTTCAAGGCTACACTTCCAGGAAGTAATGTCATGAAATGGTTTGGACCTGCACAACAACGACTCAGTGTTCTTGTCTTTACACTAATACAGATTCTTATCTGTGTGCTTTGGTTAACCATATCTCCTCCATTTCCTCACAAAAATATGAAATATTATAAGGAAAAGATCATACTTGAGTGCAGTCTAGGTTCAACTATAGGTTTCTGGGCTGTGCTCGGTTATATTGGCCTACTGGCTGTCTTGTGCTTCTTTCTGGCTTTTCTGGCTCGCACACTGCCTGATAACTTTAATGAAGCTAAATTCATAACATTTAGCATGATAATATTTTGTGCTGTATGGATTACGTTTATTCCAGCTTATGTCAGTTCTCCTGGAAAATTCACCGTAGCTGTGGAGATTTTTGCTATTTTAGCCTCAAGCATTGGCTTACTATTTTGCATATTTGCACCTAAATGTTATATTATCCTGTGTAAGCCTGAACAAAATACAAAGCAACATGTTATGGGAAAAACATCACCTAAGTCCTATTGAGAATTAAATGAATATTATGTTAGAATTGTTGTTGTTGTTGTTGTTGCTGCTGTAATATATGTATAAGTATATATATTCTGGAGACTCCAGGAAGGTTCAGCTTTGGAAAATGATGTCGCTGGAGACTTGATGGTTTCTCACCTAATTCTTGATTATTCAATCTTTTGCAGTTAATATGTCTTTTCTTCTCCACCTATTTCTTCTGACTCTACTAACCCAATGAGCATTTCTCCGCCCAGTGGTCATTCCTTAACTTTGCTAATTCTATTATTACATTAGTACTGCATCCTTCTCATGCGCATGCAATAATTTTAAATGTTTTGTCTGAATTCAATCTCTTTCTAGGCTAATTTTATCTGTAAAAAGAAAACACGCCTAATAATTCAGCACACCTGAATGTAAGGAGTTTCTGACTTTCAGCCTTCCCGGACAATTATATATCACTTATAAATGATTAAATACAAAACCAATAGTAGTTATTAAGATTGACGTGGTTTGGGTTTGGTAAAATGTTCTTGTCAAAAAATATGATCAGAATTTCAACTTGCCTAATATTTCAGCACACAGTGTATGTAAATGTCTTTTATGTGAAATATTTTATTCAGGTTCATATACTGTTCTGAGTGATCCTGGCTCGCTTGGAACACTCGCTATTTAAGCATATCCAGTACCATCTGTGACGTTTTTTGGATCTCCTCTACTGAGTCAAAAAGGTGACCCAGTTTTCATTTTAGAAAACTTGCACATTTTCCATGCACTATGAGCACATGCGCTGTCACATTGTAGCACGCTTGATACGCTTAGATCCTCTTAAAAAGCATTTCAACTGAAGCAGAAGCACTGGGAGCTGTGTATCACTGGAAAGAAGACTACTACAAAGGGGATAGTGGCCAAAATTAAATCAGGAGTATTTTAGTTTTTTATAGTCATAGTCAGTGCTTTGATTTCACTTCTGTATTATTTTTTGAATCTACAACAGCCATGTTTCAGAATTCCTGAAAAACCTTAAGCACTGTAATAATCCTTAACAAAATACGGGAGGAATATACCTTGTACAATTAAGCATGGTGTGCTTGGTAGGGTCTCTTCCTGGATATCAGCAGCTACTGCAGATGGCTAGGGGAACCAACAAAAAAAAAGTGTATAAACATGACAAAATGTATAGCCAACAAATAACATTTACAAATCTATTATTATTTTATTATTGTTCCATACAGTCTAGCTTTGCGAAAAAGAAAATGTCATACACTGAACACTGAATAAAAAAAAATGGCTAATGCTTTTAAAATATGTATGCATACTCATTCAGAAGCGCCAGATCCATTTTTATTAGAAATCGGCATGTTTTAATTAGGCATTTTAGGCCCCTCTGGATCAGCATTCTCTTTTCCTTTTGTGGGAGACTCTGTAACTCTGCAGATCTCTTAAAATGAAAATTAGAAATTGCATCATATGACCCCTTCAAAAGTATCTCATTACCAGTGGCAGGCCATGAATTTACCACCTAGACCTTCAGTTGCATCCAACATGAACTAATCCACCTCTTTTTAATAACATCAATAATGATCCCATTGCTATAGAAAACATAAATATCACACAGAAATGCAGTATAAAAGAGCATTGCATCCCAGACAGGTCTCTCATGTAATATTTACAATGCATGTCTTGATGCCCAATTCTAATTTGCTGCCGATATGCAATTTTTTGGATTGTCCGTTTACATGTTCTTTCAGTTACATATCTGATTCAGGTGTTTACACTTGCCATACCATTCTGAAACATTGTGCATGTGTTGTTGTCATTTACCGCTTCCCCACGTGCTTCCTCTTGAAAATAATAGTGTATGTGACCAGTGCTAACCAGACAAGTCACAATTAACACATTTTAGAATTACGTTTTTTTTTTCACCACTGAAGGAAACTGATGTATGATTTGTTAGAATTTAACAAAAAATGAGCTACAGTGATTTGAAATTAATAGTCAGCAAAGCTGATTATGAGAAAGTTGTCCTCCTGTTCTTTTCTTATTAATGATTACTACAATAAAAACTATGTATGCTACACTGTCTAAAACAGTAAAAAGATGTTAGCCAGTCAACGTCATAACATCTTCCAATAGAGGTTCAAAATGAAGGGTTAAATTTAAATGAAGATATATTTGCTTGTGTTCATTCAGTTACCGTAACATTTACAACAAGCTACGTTGTGTTGCCAAGCATAATGTGCAAATCACAATGAATCTCCTACAGAAAAAAAAGTCCTGTCCAGTACAGCACATGTATTCAAATCAAAAATATTCTGAGCCAAGCTAACCAGGCTAATGCTTATTTTTACAGTCTATGGGGTAACGTTAATAAACCTAATGATATTTGAGCTGTCGTCATTGTGGTGGCTGGTTTTGCATGTGGTAACTTAGCGTATGTGGAAATGTGTGAATGTGGTGAATACTTTACTCAAGTTTTTTCCGTGTCACCTCTGTCGAGGTTCCAAGCGATCAGTGGTGAGTCGAAGAGATGGCGTTCGATATAATCGTCAGCAAATCAATCGCTGAAATAATTCAGCTAATTTATCCTGTGTGCAGGTGATCCAGCGCCGCGTTACAGCTATATTTATCAATATATCTGTAGACTTATAAAACAGATTTTATGTTACAAACCTAAGACGTGTTCCTTCTTTCAGAAATGTTCTGTTACCGTTGGCCAAGTAATTTCAAAATTCAAACAGCCACGATCCCACAATACTACGAGGTTTCTGTAAAATAACGCTTCTACAGTTTAGTTACAATAATATTACAGGACTGCTCGTAAATTTCCCATCATGCTTTTGTATTTACAGCAAAAACATGAATACAATACGTTGTTGTAAAATGTATTGTAAAAATTACATCAATTGTTAACAGTGTAATACATTATTATGAAAGGTGATCTGAAACAGAAATATATATATATATATATATATATATATATATATATATATTTCAAATATATATAATTGAACAAATAATGAGCTACAGTGATTTGAAGTTAATAGTCAGCAAAGCTGATTATGAGGAAGATTAAAGTTTTCCTCCTGTTCTTTTCTTATTAATAATTACTACATTAAAAAAAATCACACTATAGCTATTTTATCTGTGCTATTAGAAATAAGAACAGATGCAAAAATAAAATGTAAAACATGAATTACCTTTATCATTTTATATCTGAACAAAAACAAAATAGGCCTAATCAAACGTAAAAATCACTTCTTTGTGTTTTTTACAAATTAAGTTGATTATTACAACTACAAAAGCAGTTCAGTAAAAGGAAGAGAGTGATTTCCTTTTTCTCTTTTATTGTTAGATAACTTAATGAGATCTAATAAATGTCAGATGTTTTTCCCCATCAGTTACCCAAGCATTCACTTAAGACCGAGCAGTTGTTTGCGTGAATGCTTAAAGGAAAACTCCACCACATTTCCATATTCCACTATATTCTTCCCTGAACTTAGACGAGTTGATACATATCTCTCACGTCCCAGTGCGTCACTTAATTGCCCAATTCTGTGGCACCACTGTGTTAGCATTTAGCTGAGCCTCATTAATTCCTTAGGATCCAAACAGGGATGAATTTAGAACCCACCAAACACTTCCATGTTTTCCCTATTTAAAGAAGGTTATGGAGTCACATGATGGCAAGTGGGAAAATGGCACTAATCAACATTATGGCAACTTCCAAGCAATGAATTTGAGGAAAACAAACACGCCTGAAAACAATTAGTTCAGAAGCTAATAATTCTCCGTCGCCAGAGTCAAGTAATTCAAAACCAAACCTGAAAGATCTTTTTACTGAGATAAGCAAAATGAACACTACATTGCATTATGTGATCGCTATAAAAGCTATGATTACAGAACTAAAAGATGCGATCAGCACCATACAGGCCAAACTCGATGAAGCAGAAAATTTTATTTTGCACATGGAAGATGTATCGAATTGTTTGACAGCTGACGCCGAGAGGATGTGAATGATCTATGGAATAAAGCGGAGGACCTGGACCTACCGCAGTAGACGGAATACCATCAAGATAATAGGCCTTAAAGAGGGGAAAGAGGAGGGTTGCAAAATGAACGAATATGTATTTAAGATCCTGTCAAAGGTTGACAGCACCGGAGTTCGAGATTGAGCGGAGCCATCGGCGCCTCAGGCCTAAGCCCGACAATGATCAATGTCCCTGGGTCGTACTGGTGAAATTTTTGCAATATTACGCGTGGGAGAAAGTCCTGGCAGAAGCTAAAAAGAACAAAGGGTTGGATTGAGAGGAATGCAAGCTGTACTTCTGATATGTCAAGGGAGAGAGCAATGAAGAGGAAAACATCCACGGCAAAGAAGCTGCTGTAGGAACGCAGCGTTAGTTACACCCTAGCTCATCCAGCAGTACTCAGGTTCGCTTTTCATTTAACCCTTTAAAACCGCATGTATCATATTTGATACATGAGTTTCTAAGACATATATTGAATCAGTGACAGCAATATTCTCTTTGAAAACCTGTTGTATGTATTTTGATACATGTATTCTGCCATCTTGTGGACTTTTACTGAACTCTAGGCAGTAGAGGGGTGATTTTATAGCTTTTCAAAATGGCACCAGATGCTTTCAGCAGGAAAATAAAGGCTAATTTCAAGTTGTTAAGGTAAAAATAACATTTGTATTGTATATGATATAATTAATTAAACACTTTCTGAATTGAAACAATGCATAATTACTAAATAATTTAATCGTTAAATTCCAATTAAATCGTGCTAGAATTTGTGTTTCAAATTTGATGCTCCAGATATTAATGGTGCTTTTTGTCTAAACACTCATGTCACATTTGACTACCCCAATGCAAACACATACACTATTGGGATGATTCAATTAATGTAATTAATGACTGACATACCATATAAAAATATATATATATATTGTGTTAAAAATGCACATATTAAATTTGAAACTGCAGGAATATAAGGTTCTTTATCCCTGCAGTGATATAACAGTTGTCACATTTTTTGTAATATAATCTACAATATACCTGTCATGATCAGCTGATGTGCCAGTCCAGCTCAGGATGGCACTTCAGCTAGTCACAAGCTTTATGTGTCTTTCGCCCTGTCTTACGTGCCCTTGTGATCCTTGTTGTGCCATGTGCTCTGTTTATTTACCTGTCG
>JAUMHQ010000150.1:11502-26569 GCA_032361165.1 Enteromius paludinosus | reverse complement strand
TTCACGATTGGCTGATTTCACACATGAGTCAGAAGCGGTCACGCTGGAGAGGCGTTCCCATAGCGTGTTGACGCAGCGTCTCGTTCCTTCAAGGAACTAGGGTTATATTCATAACCTAGAGACGTTTTCTTTTACCTTTCTTAAGCACAAAGGAGCAACTGTATCTAAAGTGCTAGAAAAGAGAAAGTGTATGGTTTCTGTTGCATCATCAAGTTTTTCTACACTATTGGACATACTAAGTTATTCATTAACATCAATTCCATGTGACAGTACTAAATACATGCTGTCTAACCCCAACAGATTGCAGAATGTATGTTATCAACATGGATATTAAAATCACCAACAATTATAAAACAATGTATTATCTGCAGCCAGTGTACAAACTAAATCAGCAAACACTTTAATAAAGTCTGTGTGGTGCCCTGGTGCCCTGCATACAGTAGCTAGTACAAACATCACATTGAGTTTATAACATCACATGTTTCTCTAGATCAGTGGTTCTCAACCCTGGTCCTCGCGCCCCGCTGCTCTGCATATTTTGCATGTCTCTCTTTGTTAACACACCTGATTCTGAGAATCAGCTCATTAAAAGAGAACTCTGTGCATGAGCTCTGTTCCCAATCGACATGGTCCCTACACAGTGTCTGTTAAAGTTTACTTCACTTCAGAACATTCCTTCACGGATTTGTAGAGAGCCATACTTTCTGACCAACCTAATATTCTGGAGCCTGGGAACGGCGTTGGTCGGCTGTGGTGGTCTGCCTACGCACATGTTGATGTACTTCATCCCAGACCCTCTCACTCTCCCGGAACCAGTAATCGATGGAAGGAACATTGGATGGTTCACCATTCCAGGTCAACGTTGGTCGGCTGTGGTGGTCTGCCTACGCACATGTTGATGTACTTCATCCCCGACCCTCTCACTCTCCCGGAACCAGTAATCGATGGAAGGAACATTGGATGGTTCACCATTCCAGGTCAAGAGTGGGGGCTGGAAACCGAGTATGCATTGGAAGGGAGGGAGTCCGGTGGTGGCTTGACTGAGGGAATTTTGAGCATACTCGGCCCAGCCCAAGTACTGGTTCCAGGTGTCTTGGTCGCCATGGCAGAAGGTACGGAGGAACTGCCCCACTTCCTGGATCTTCCTTCCGTTTTGCCCGTTGGTTTGGGGATGATAGCCTGAGGAGAGGCTGACGGCCACACCTAGGAGTCTAAAGAACGCTTTCAATACCCTGGAGTTAAACTGTGTTCCTCTATCCTCAGGCAGTCCAAAGCATCGGAACACATGATCGAAGAGCAATGTTGCGGTTTGCCATGCTGTGGGAAGACCTTTGAGAGGTATTAGTTGTTTGTCAGAACTTGGAGAATCTATCAAAGATGACGAACACACAGGTATTACATTCTGAAGGAGGGAGGTCCGTGATAAAAATCGACTCCTAGGTGTGACCAGGGGTGGTTAGGCACAGGAAGTGGATGGAGTTTTCCTGCAGGAAGATGACGTGTACTCTTAGTTATTGCACATTCCCGACACCCTCTCACGTACCTCTGCACATCGTTGTCCATCCTAGGCCACCAAAACCGATCTTGAAGGACTGAGAGGGTTCTGTTGGTCCCAGGATGCCCAGTGCCCACTGAGGTATAAATGGAGTGTATCAGAGGAATGCGTTCCTGTGGAGGTATGAAAAGACGGTGAGGAGGACATTCTGGTGGAGCTTCAGGAGCGGGTTAATTGGCGGCTGGAGGGGTTACCCACTGGATGGGATTCACGAAGAGACTTTCAGGAAGAATGGGTTCATGGTTTTCTGGCTGGTCATCAATAGCATGAAGTCGGGACAGAGCATCAGCTTGGATATTTTTGGCACCTGGTCTGTGTGAGATGGAAAATTTAAATCTGGTTTAGAACAAGGCATGTTCGGCATCTGGAGTCCAGGTTAGTTGTTTTGGCTTACCCTTGAGCAAGGAAGTGAGAAGACAGGTTATGAGACTATCATTATTAATAAAACGGCGGTAGAAATTGGCGAAACCAACCACACCAAGATATTTTACAGTAGATGGTGTGGGACACATGGGTAGAGACATGGGAACTTGTAGAGGTAACGGAGGAAAACATTCTGGCTAGCAGTGAGGACCCCATTTGAGGACTTCTCCAGTGCCCCAAGAGAGGATGGGCTCGTGCCTCACCAGCCACGGGCGCCCTAGGACCACGTCGAAGGTGGAGCCCTCCAGAACCTAGTTGTATTTTCTCTTCGTGACACTCACCGATTTAGAGATGAATGGGTGCCGTAGGTTCGGTTATACTCTTTTTAGAGAGAGGTTGACCAGTCACTGATTGGATCTGATAGATCACTTGGAGGCGCATGGTTTTGATCCTGAGTTGTCGTGCAAGGTGTCCGGCAATGAAATTGCCTGCCGACCCGGAATCAATAAGGGCTGCCACAGAAATGGAGAAGTTTTCTGCAGTAAGTGTGATTACAGTGTTAAGGGGATTCAATTTTTCACTTATGGGCATTATGGTACTCACCACAGGACATGGAGGTCTGGTGGGGCAGTCCCGGATACCATGCCCCGATTTTCCACAGTATAAGCAGAGCACTTGAGTCATACGATGTTGGCGTTCAGTTTGAGTGGGACGGCGTGTGTCAATCATCATCGGTTTAGAGAAAGGTTCTGGAGGGCTCTGGTCCCTTAGCAGACAGGGGAATTGAACTACAGTGCTCGGAGAAGGAGTCGTGTAGGATTGGACCCGGACTGAACAGCGAATAGCAATCTGTATGAAACCTTCCAATCCTATGGAGTCATCATAAGGAACAAGCATAAGACAAATGTTAGGTTCCAAACCTTTTCTGAAGGTTGTCAGAAGAGCTTTCTCATTCCATCCACATGAGGCTGCTTACGTGCACAATTTTATTGAATACTCCTGCACACTTGATGAGCCTTGACGCAGATGATACAGCACCTCTCCAGCAGATGACGTTTGATCTGTATGTCCAAAAACCTCCAGGAAATGTGGAGGTAAGTCTTTGATATCATTCGGAGAGAGTTTTAGCAGTCCACTTCTCAGGAACGAGGTCGGACACTGAAGGTGAAGTGGTGTGTGGTTAAATGTGGTTTTCTGATGAGGGCGTGAGTGAAATCAGGTGGCTGTGGCAGGTGCATGTGATCAGTATTCTGGTGATTGTGATCGTAGTGAGGGTGGAGGCTGGCATGGATGTAACACTACCCCCCACACAGGGGGTTAAGTTACCAAAAGTTCTGCATGTCTTCATGTCAAGTGTTCTTTTATGATTAAAAGACTATCATTTCCACGCTCAGCGATCCCAGTGTTCTCATTGCCAGCTCAATCGTAACACTGATATTCAGTAAGCCAAGCTTAATAATTTGTTACTCTGTATTATAAACAGCTTTTATTTTTTTATTTTTTTAACTCTTAATTTGGTCCGTTTGCTTTCTGTATTTTCTAGTACGGGGAACAGACACAGTCTCTATAGTGTAATATCTAGGTGAACAAGTCTCTATGTGCTGAGCATTAACTGACTGCTGTTGCATACACACACACACACACACACACACACACACATATATATATATACAGTACCTTGTCCAGATATATGCAACACAACACTCCCTGCTTTGTATAATAACTGTTTATACCACTATTGATTTTTCTATGATTTCTCGGGTAAGAGTACTACCATCTCTGAGACGGGGCTCAGATATTCCTTCACAGATCCTTCTTTAAATATTTTTTACTTTACCAACTTTTATTTAGCCATTATAAACCCAACAGGACCATCCATAGTGACCACTCTGAGATATGCAACTGCTGCAATGGCCAATGTAGAAGCATCAGAAAAAATTATTACCTCTTGGAAGTGTGGGACATGGGGAGTTGTTCATAGTGTAGGCGAATCTGGACTTCTCTGAAATCCGTAAAGGAATTTGTCCATGCCTTCCTTTGTGCTTCATTATCCATTGAGAGTGGTGTATCCCAGTCAAACTGGTCTGATGACAGCTCTATTACTAAGGCCTTACCCTGCATGGTAACAGGAACAACAAATCCCAAAGGATAGTAGAGACTGTTATCTGTTGAAAGTATGCCTCGTCAAGTGAATGTCCAAAAATCGGCAGATACTTGAAACATGAATCAATCAGTTTCTAAACTCCAGCTCACTCCTAAGCTTTGTTGGAGAGGTAGAGGATCAACTTTTAAATCCAGATCATTCAAATTATTTGTTGTATCAGATGTAGGAAATGCTTCCATGACTTGATGGTTATTTGAAGAAATCTTATGAAGCTTGATGTTCAGCCAACATATTTTTGGTGTTTTGCAGGAGACAGATGGCTTCTGCTGTGCTGCAAACAGAGATCAGGCCAACGTCCAAGTAAAAATTACTATGGTTAAACTGTTTGGCCACACTGTACCATACTCTTCTTCTCTAAAGTCTGCTACCCGTCTTTTCCCAAAGATTGCCACAGCTGGAAATGGACTATTTCCGAAAACATTTACTGCCATTCTGTACCCTGTAATTTCTTTATCCTTGAACCACAAGAATCTCTCAAAGTTTTGGTGATCTCTCGAACCTTGAAACAGTGTAACATTTGGTCTACATCAGTCGCGAGTACAAGTTTATCTTTACAGAAATGCATCAGGACCCAAGTAGCTTGTTGTTTAGATCTGGTCAACAAAGAAGAGTGTCGTTAAAAGAGATGCCTTCACACTGCTAGAATTGAAGACGACAATAATCTTCCCAGGTTTCAAGGGATGGTATACACCAAATATTAGTAAATACCAGCTCTTTGTCAGGCTGCAATGGGGGAGCTAGCTCTGCATCTTTGTTGATGACCATATTTCTGCAGTGTGGAGTTTACAGTTTCGTCATCTCAGGTTTCCTCTGTAACGTGTGTTGCAGAACATGAAGACTTACTTGGTCTTGTACATACTTTACTTAATTTGTCTCCTAGGTGATCTGTACGACAGCTTGTGACTGGATTGCAAGGTAGAGTGGACTGGTGTTAATAAAGTGGAGTTCCAAATTCTTCTTTGACCTAAATTGCTTTAGAATAGGTTGGGGAAAAAAGAGGTGTGTCTATTTTGCAGTATTTTTTGTCCTGAAAACATTTGCAGTCTTAGACTTGTACACTCCCCCTGTGCACTCTTCCCTGCCTTGCACTTGCTTGGTTACTGGAACTCTTTCCACCCATGGAGCAGGCCGTGGGTGCATTGCAGAGATGTGGTGATCACTTTTACACTCTCTACATCTAACAGCTGCCTCACACTTTTTTGCTATGTGGAACCGCAACATCTGAAGCAAATACACACATCTTTGAGGTATACATTGCTTACTATGAGGTATTCTAAATGAAACAACTTGAACAAGACATCTTGCAGTTGATCATTGAACAGGATAATAAAAAATGCTGTTAAAGTTTTGTAAACAAGAAAAATTATTCTCAAGAAGCTCCTGGAAGAGAAGGCTAAAGGGAGTTTAATTTGTGCAAGGGTTATATCTTTTATCTGCATTGATTTTCCAACATCCTTTTTTTCCCAATTTGTAATAGAAAGTAGCAGATAGGAAAATTTAGAGTTACTTGAAATTCCAGAAGGAGGTGAGACAACTGATAAAGATGAAATAATTGTTCATGCTCGCACTGGACACATACAGTTTGGCTTCTGCTTACCAGGCTCCCTGAAGGGAGGAGGGTTGAAGGCCTGTAGTACAACTGACTGAGGTGTGACTGTAGGTACCTTAGGACTGTAACCCCGCTCACGGGTGCAGGAAGGCTTTGGCCATGCCAGGCTCAAAGTCAGGATGAGAGGGGGCCACTGATAGGGCCTGAAGGTCACCTACTCTCCTAAGAGAACACAATGCTAGCAAAAGTGTGGTCTTGATTGTCAGTAGACGATCAGTGATCCCCTCTATGGGTTCAAATGGGTGAGAGTACAAGGCTGAAGAGGAGAACCTGATACTGATACGCTTTGTCCCTGAAAGCGAACCTCAGGAACTTCCTTTGAGAAGGATGGATTGATACATGGAAGTACGCATCTTTTAGATCTATTGTGACAAACCAGTCCTCGGACCTGATTTGTGAGACGACCTGCTTTACAGTGAGCATCCTGAACTTCAGCTTCATCACCAAGCGGTTCAGTAGCCTGAGGTCTAAAATGGGCCTCAGCCACCCATCCTTCTTTGGAACTACGAAGTAGCGGCTGTAGAACCCGCACTTTAATTCATGAGGAGGGACCACCTCGATGGCCTCCTTCTGCAGAAGTGTTTCTACTTCTTGTTCCATCATCAGAGCTTGCTCTGTTCGTCCTAAAGTAGGAAGTTGTGGCGGGGATCGTCCGAACTTGATTATGTATCCACTTTCTACAGTACGCAGGACCCATTGAGACACATTTGGCTCCCTAGGGTGCAACTGTTGCCTGTCCCTCCTGAGAGCCCAACGGTGAACCTCCCAGCCCTGCTACAAAACTGGGAGGCCAAAGATGCCTCTCTGTGGCCTCTCATAGCTGCCATAGACAGGCTCTGGCGGTCTCTTTGGTGGCCCGTGAACAGAGGTCAGCGGTCCTCCTAAGCTCTTTGATGTCATCTGAGCTCACATTCTCGCTTTCATCCAGGTCCCTCAACAGGTTGGCTTGGTATGCCTGTAACAATGCCATAGTGTGCAGGCACACACCAGCCTGACCCGCTGCCGAGTACCCCCTGCCCACCAACAAAGATGTAGTTTTTAAATGGTTTGTAATGCAGGGTAGGAGCCTTCAAAGACGATGCCGACTTGGGAGAGAGATAACCTGCAAGCACCTCCTCAACCCGAGGCATCACCTTATAACCACAACATTGCCGTAGCAATCAGACGTGGGGACGAAGAGGCGGGCAGAATATTGTCTTCTCCATGATCTCGAGATCTCATCATGGTGATTGGGAAAGAACGGAAGCTGTAGAAGAAGCTGTAGAAACCCATAGAAACCTCTCATTTAAAATTTACTATGGCATGGCTCAGTTTTATCCTCGGGTGGTCAGTCGATGTTTAACTTGGCGACAGCATGACTTACCACCTCCAAGAGCTCCTGATATTGGGGCGATGAGGAGACCGTGGTCGTCGGAGGAAGAGAGGAGCTACGCTGTGCCGCCTTGACGAGGAGAAGCAGCAGAAGGGGGGGGGAAGTCGCTAATGTAGGCACCCACTTCATCGAAGAGAGCCCTCCGGGTGTGAAAGCACATGCAGCGGCATCTTTTCACAATGCCTGCAGCTCTGCAGCTGCATCAGCGTGCTTCACTTTTCTTTTGTAAAATTTTTAAATACTGATACTTATGTTACCTTGAAAATTAGTTGCTCTCTCACAAGACCTTTTGGAAAAGGAATACAGTTGGCGTACATCAGACATTTCGTTTGCCATTGCTATTGCTATTGTAGTAATTAGGCTTGACTGGGACGAAAAATTGGCCCACCACTACATATACAGCGGGTACAGAAAGTATTTAGACCCCCTTACTTTTTTTTACTCTTTGTTATATTGCAGCCATTTGCTAAAATAATTCAAGGTTTTGTTTTTTTCTCATTAATGCACATACAACACCCCATATTGACAGAAAAACACAGAATTGTTGACAATATCACATGGTCCTACAGTATTCAGTATTCATATATTTAACTCAGGTGCTGTCCATTTCTCATAATCATCATTTAGATAGTTCTACACCTTCATTTGAGTCCAGCTGTGTTTGATTATACTGATTGGACTTGATTAGGAAAGCCACACACATGTCTATATAAGACCTAACAGCTCACAATGCATGTCATGTAGATGTAACAGTGTATCAATTTTGTGGTGTGAAAAACTAATGTAAAATGTAAGGCATTTACCTTTAAACTTCCATTTCTGGCCAAAGTGTGAATCTACAATCCATATTAGTCCTTTTGAAGTCACCCATTCACTTCAATGGTCCTATCAGTGTTCAAGTGGTGTAATGTAAAATTTTTGCAACTCCAATCTTTTCTGATTAAGAAACAAACTCATCTACAGGAAACTTTCATTTTTGGGTAAACTATCTCAGTGTCTTGAGCCATGTCCCCCAAATGAAAATACTGGTGTGCTCACATTGAACAGGCATGTATGAATAAGTGTTGCTGAAATAATGTTTTAACTGTTAAAAGATACACATCCATCATAACAGAAACTGTCAGATAAGTTTGAACTCACACCCACCATCCCTCAAAACCTATTTTTAAGTGTACATCATATGAAAAAAAAGTATAATTTAATTTATAAAGTCACAATTAAAACACAATAGAAAACTACAGTGCAGCATATTATATACTGTATTGTAATTGCAAGATTTTTTTTTTTTTTTTTGTCATTCAGAACATGTAAGTTACAAATCACAACTATTAGCAAAAAATAATGTCAGAGTAGACAGTTATCTGAAAAGCAGAACTATTATTTGTACATTTATTTCATACTGTCATTTTTTTGTCTTAGAAACTGTAGAAATGTATTACACTCACAGTTGCTCTAGTTTCTGTGTTCTTTATTGAACAGGAACCATCAGCTTTGAGGTGAAAGAGCTGACTACCTCATCACTTTCATGACAGCACTGCCAAAATCAGGCATGGCAGTTTAATATGAGCTCAAATACTCCAATCTTAAATGTCTTTGAGCCAGTTACCATTTCATACAGTCCACAAATTCACAATGACACCTGGTTAAGGCAGCTGTGTCCCTACTGATGGATGTGTGTTTTTGTGTGAGCCCATTCATCTCCAACCCTTCACACATCAAACCTACCAAAACAAGCCAACAGGAATATCATTCTTCACTGTGGGGCTATATTAAAATATATTTAATTTAAGTGTGCTTATTTATTGCTAAGGCTTTCACTCTTCAACATTCCTGCATAGGACAAGCAATTTGAAAAATGTGTAGTTGGATATTTAGTGTTTAAATATAATAAAAGTTAATCAAATTGTCACACCGTCACAAGCACCTGATCCAGAAACAGCACCTAGCAGCAAACCACAGTCACTAATTACCAGATCACAATCACCTGACATCTGAACACCTGCATCTCATCAAGCACCAGCACAAAAGATCACTCAGCCATTCAGTCGATGGCTGAGCCCAAGGTTAGACTCCTAAACCATCTCTGCTCTACTCCTCCGCGTCTGTGTCCTGGACTCTACTTCTTTGTGAGGTTTGGTGGCTTGTGCAATGTGCAAACGAACTATCCCTTGATAAAAGATCAAAGACTGAGTATACTTACCTGAAACTTACCTGCTGTGTTCTGATGACCTACTTGAGAAAAGACTTACCTGTTGTTTGTGATGTCTTGCCTGCAAAATGCTCCATACCTGAGTACTTCCCAGCGATGTTGTCTAAGTTGAACGCTGTTATCCTCACTGCACCTGTTAAAGAGATCGCTGAAGAGTTATTTTCAGTTTGTTCACAAATAAACTCTCACTATTGATTCTAATCATCTTGTCTGTATTCCCTGAGCGTGACACAAATACATGGAGCGCAGGTTTTTTAGATCATGGGGGTGACAATGAAATTAAACATCAAAGCACTTGTGACACAACCTGTGACAATTCTGAACTACAGTAAAACAGAGCTCCCAAAAAGCATGCAATATTTTCATTAATAAAGTTATTCCACTTAGAACATAGGCACAACCAGGGCTTAACATTAAAACCCACCAACCGGGAAATGCAGGTGAATTTCAGCTGTGGTGGGTAACACAGTCACTCCCACAAGCTACTCTGGCGGGTTGAATTTTAAATACAGTAATAGAACTTGCAATTAATGTTTGACTGAGACAAGTAGATTTTTTTTGAAGGGGCAAGTGAAATAAGAGAATTTTACTTGCCTGACTGGACAACTAATCTGATTAAAACAACTAACTGCACCAAAATGGTTCTGATTATATTACATTCAGTGCATGTAAACAGCAATTAATTCGATGATGAGTAACAACAAGGTAATGCCAATGAGGCCCACATAGCTTGTCTGTGTGAGAGAACCTTGTGGAGAAATCAGAACAAATTAATGCAATTGCACACAGAGGAAAAATAAAAGTCAATTTTTATATTTATAACATACATCCTTTACCTTGAAAATAATGATTGCAAATTTGACATTATATAGTTAAAATGAGTAGCTAATATACATGTTAGTTCAGTATTTGAATTTGAATTTACTGAAAGGAAATACTGTTGACTGTTTTTGCTTAATTTGGTCAATGAAAACAGTTTCAAACAAAGATCACAGAGGAACAGTCGTGCATATGCATCACACAGAATCATAGTCATTTGAGTCAGTGATTTAGTGGTCCATTCAAAAGGAAAGGCACTTGCTTCTTTCTTGAAAGAATTAGCTTGTTGACATTTGTATTGAGGAAGCCCTCAAACTGAGCATGTCATGTGACCTTCCTTCTAACGAGGTATATGCGAATAAAGTAAGTTCCGGTTCAACAGCATACCGAGTAGTAAGCATGTTTTTTCCTCCGTGTAATTAAAATATAATTTACTGGTTATTAGGCGCAAAATGGCTGTGCCAACACAGCTGTCTGAACCAATCGTTTGAAGGCCAGTTTAGTTTCATAGTAGCCCATATTTTTTACAACATTTCATATTTATGATATAAATATGAATATAGTATAATATACATATAGCTAAAAATATTACAACACTAAGCTCACAACATTACGCTGCTATAATTTTGCATGCAGTGTAAATGCATTTGTGCTATATTTCAGCTTCACTAAACTGTCATCAATAAATCTGAATAGTGCTCCAGTCACTTCTATTTCTTTTGCTGTGGATATATAAATTTTGAAGACACTGATTTCATATGATTGGTAAGTGATGTTATATGTGATTTTTTGTTTTATCTAACATTACAGAGAATAGTGTTTAAAAGAATCACAATGACTAAAACTACATCAGAAAAAAAAGTAAACATTATGTCACATTCTTGCTCCGATTACTACTTCCTTGTGCTAGAAGTAGCCACAATACACAATAGAACACAACTTCATCACTTCATCAACTTAATCTCTTAGATTAGGTTGTTATCTTTAAAATGAGATGAAGCTTATGTCTCTGATGTCCCGATCAAGGCAGGCGGTACAGTTGAATGGTGTGTTTGCGACTAGTGTAACATATTTTAGCTCATTAAGGGAAATATATATAAATAATTACTATTAATTATGATTAATTGCAATTATTTATATTAGCTGCCAGTGGTAACTGTAGCAGAATTACCATCAACTAATCTGTTCATTCAGCGAACACATAGTTTAATTAAGTAGGGATATTTTCTTGGCCACAGAAAAATGCCTTCTTACAGTATCACTGCCTTAAAGCATGTAGCAAAGGGCAGAAATCGTAAAAGGACATTCATTTTCAAGGCAGAATCAGAAACTCATGTAATTTGTGCAAAAGTTTTATTAACTCTACGTTAATTCACATGACTAAACACACACGTATAAATACACTCACACAAAGGGGAAAGTGCAAAGCAAGGCTTAAGGGGAAACCATTAAGAAAGAGCTAGAATTTAAGTAATGAAAAGAGAGTCAGTTGACCACCTGTAAAACCATCAGTGCCGTTCAAGACGGGTCCAATAACTAATTATAAACCTCTGTTTTGTTTTGTTACATGTAAGATACTTGCATTGCCTTGTTGGTGATGGTACAATGTAGTCTCGAAGTCCTGATGGTTCCAAGGTTTTGGTTTGGCAATCATGTCTTCCTGGTTCGAAGAGTAATGAATTCCAAAAGATGTCCTGACTCTGGTGCTTGGTAGATAAAAGGGAGAGCTGAGAGAGAGATCTGTTGCAATCCATGAAAAGTCAAGGCGTAGACCATGTGTAAAACTTAGGTTTTGCCTGGAGTTAAATCATCCTCTTAGTGTCTCAAAGGCCCTCCTTCGATGCATGTGCATCGGGCCTGTGGCTTAGGAGACCATGGAGAGATGGTGTGTTTCTGGCATCCAGGAGAGTAGAAACGGAGAAAAGAGAGAAGAAAAGAGACTGAGGTCCGAGATGTGGGGCATTTTGAAACATGTTGAGGACACACCTCCAGTCAACGGCCAATGGTGTGTTGATGCTTTGGGGGGAACTTTTTATGGTTCTTTGTTCCTAAACATGCTAATTTGCATATGTATGGGATTGGAGGATGATACATGAATTAGAAAAGATTCTTAAAACACTAATGCCCGGTTTCACAAACGGGGCTTAGCTTAAGCCAGGATTAGGCATAAGTTTAATTAAGACATTTAAGCAACTTTTACAAAAATGCCTTATAAGAAAATATTACTGGTGTGCGTCTTAACACAGAACAATGACACTGACATGTTTTAAGATATGTCAGAGCAAGATATTTTCATCGGAGACAGCTCAAACATGCAATTTAGTCTGGGACTAGCTTGAGCATTGTCTGTGAAACTGGGGGTAAATGTTGAAAAGATATCAACATATAACATACACTCTCAATTAGATCACCTGAAGACCTGTCCTTAGGTACCAAACACGAAATGTGTCACTCTAATGAGGTGGTGTAAGCTGATGATCTATCAAAAACATGCATAAAAACAGTGTACCATACACAAGGCAATATACAAGGACAATAACAATATACACTATGACCTGAAGGATATGTGTTCACTCAAAGGGAGTTTTCCTGTGAATTAATTTAGGGAAAGGTCCATTGTCTTTGCAAAAGGAAAGACTAGTCAGAGTTGCTCTGTTCACATTCCTTCAAGCAATAAACCAGCCTTATCAGTTGGTTTCCATGGAAATCAGAGGCCTACAGGGTTTCTACATGGCAATGGTACAGGACACTTCGCTGTCGCACCAGTAGACTCAGAAACAGTTTCTTTCCCTCAGCTGTCAGACTACTGTATTCCAATTCGCTGAGTCTGGAGCCAGGGCAGTTTGAGGATTAGTTGGTAGAGGAAGGAGTCGATGGTATAAAACTGTATCCACTCACAGTGTAGACTTCCCACATATAGACGAAATTCCTCGGCCACTCTGAGAGATTTTCCATTGCCCAGGGACCGGCCATCTAGCACCTGCACTGTTAGGGGGGAGTGATAGGGTGTTAGTTGGATCTCATGAAAATTCACTATGGAAATAAAATTGCCAGCCGCTCCTGAATCCAACAGAGCCATGATGTCGTAGGCTCAGTCGCGAACCGCCACCCGCACAGGCAAGAGGAAACTGAATTGGCTGGCCGAGAAGAGAAATCTTGAACTCCCCTAACGGGTATCAGCTGGTCAAACGGGGCAGGAAGCCTTTACGTGGCCAGCCTGTCCACAGTACAGACAGAGATGGTTCTGTATGCGCCGCTCCTGTTCTTCTGGAGTCAAGTGAGTAGCGACCAGCTTTATGGGTTAGAATTCCGTGGAAGGCTCCCTCTTGGTGGTGCAGGACAGGCGACTCCAGAGCCTTCATCGTAACAATATTATTATAATATGGTTGTCATATATTAATTATTATTATAAATATAATATATTTCTTAGCATTGGTTTCCACAGAGCCTCATCGATTTGTTACTATGTTGTCTTGCGTGTTAACCAGGAAGATACTCTATGTTGAATGAACTTAATTCCGGATGCGGTTTTGGAACCAGCATACATAGAGTACGCAAGGTTTGGGTTGATCAACTCAGAGTTCAGGGTTTAGCAGATTGTAAATTAACCTTGCTTTCTGGAACACCAACCAGGTGTGAACAGGCCCTTAGTCACACAAATGTGTCTTGGCAAAACGAACATAAATCGATCTTCAATTCCCATGCAATATTTAAATGTAACGGGGGTCACGTCAACAAAATCAAAGATAAGCATTGCATTTTATTAATAATGCTCATTTATTAATTAATATTAGAGCGCTCGGCATTAGCACTGGAAAGGTATGTTTTTGTATTACTACTTTTTTAATGGAGATGATTGTGTGAGAAATATGAAATATGGCACATAGTGTTAGAGTTTGTACTTGACTAACTGAGATCCAAGTCAGGAAGCAGACAGGCTACTGCCTCACGTCACAGAAGTCAGTTAATTCTCAGCATATAGAGACTTCATCTAGATATCACTGTAACGCTCAGTAACCCGACAGGCAGAGTGAAACAGAAAAGGAGTTTTATTTAAACATGAACTCAAAGTAACCGTAACTCAGGATTCTGGGCGGGTAATCAAAGTCTATATCCTTTTCAGGTCATACTCCGTTCTGTGAGTGATCTTCAGCCCCTTCAAACACAGGTAAGTAGACAGGTGAGTATAATGGTAATGTATGATATTACTAATGGTTGGGTTTCAGGATCAGAGGTCTCCGGTATAGGTAAGTATGGCTGTAGCAGGCAGAGTCATCAGGCAATAGTCCACGAAAGCACTGGAGGTAAAACAAGATGTGAGTTAAATTGGACATGTTACCTTGCGGTCAGCCGTCTCTCTTGTGAGTGCTGCTTAAATGCAGTGAGCTTGATTAACTTTAGGTGCTGCTTGTTAGGCTCTGGTGGCTGTGAGTGTGAGCAGATGGCTGAGCTGGGATCAGTTCAACCTGACAGTGTGACAATCACACTAGAGACTGTGAAAGTTCCCTGAACTGGAAAATATATTAAAATAAAATTACGAATAACAATTTAATTGATGTTCAACAATTAAAAAAAATGTTCATAATTCAGAGAAAGAAATTATAAAACTTGGTTTAACTGAATATCAGGTCCCTCTCTATGAAGGCACTTTTTGTAAATGATTTGATCAATGATCATAAAACTTGATTTGCTCTATTTTACAAAAACTTGGCTACAAGTTTTAGCAATATTCTCATTTTAATATCCATGTTAATAACAGAACAGATGCCAGAGCCACCTCAGCTGGCCTCTCTCAATGTGGAGGAGTAACAGATCTACTCTGAGCTCCTCCCGAGTGACAGAGCTCCTCACCCTATCTCTAAGGGAGCGCCCAGCCACCCTGTGGAGGAAACTCATTTTGGCCGCCTGTATCCGGGATCTCGTTCTTTCGGTCATAACCCAAAGCTCATGACCATAGGTGAGAGTAGGAACGTAGA
>JAUMHQ010000147.1:0-12904 GCA_032361165.1 Enteromius paludinosus | reverse complement strand
AAACCAAACCGAGCCGAGGCGAGCCGAGTCGAGTCGAGCCGAGGCGAGCTGGTACTGTGTAGTGGAAAAGCGCCATAAGAGTGGATCTTTAGATAGCTGAGGCACACTGCAAAGGGCTCATTCACTGCAAGCTAAAACACAGCTAGCATCAGATAGCTATATTTAACTAAGGATGGCTGGAATCCAACCATCCTCAGATGGCTAGCAAACTATTGGGTTATGATTCAGAGAGCCTGACCACCAATAAATAATTCACAAAAGAGCGAACACTTAAAATATGCTTAATCAGGAATCAGAGCCATAACACTGATGATGTTGTCCATTCAGTCGCGTCCGACTCTTGGCGATTCTATGGGCTTGCTCTCTCCATGCTGTCTGATCTTGAACCACTTCCGTCAGTTGTTTTATGTTTAGTCCGGTGTCAGCTTTGATGGTATCCAACCTGCGCGTTCTATGACGGCCTGGTCGTCTCTTGCCGCTGACCATTCCCAGCATTAGGTTTTTCTCCAGTGAACTTGATCACATCATATGGCAAAAGGGCGTGAGTCTGAGTCTGGTGATCTTGCCTTCCAACGACATATCCGGTCCTACGCGTTCTTTGTTCATCATCCTTGCTGTCCATGGAATGCAGAGCAGCAGTCGCCAGCACCACAGCTCGAAGGAGTCAATATTTCTTTTATCTGCTTTTCTTAAGGTCTAACTTTCACAGCCGTACATGGTTATGGAGAACATGATGGCATGAACCAGTCTGCGTTTGGTCGTCATGTTGATGTCTTTGCTTTTCCATATTTAGTTCATGTTCAACATCGCGCTTCTACCCAAGGTCATTCGATGCTTTATTTCAAGGCCGCAGTCTCCATTCCGATCAATCTGATATCCTAGGAAGGTGTATTCTTGCACACACTCAATCTCTTCATTGTCTATTTTTATCTTGGTATCGCCATCTCCTGCTGTTGTTATGATCTTGGTCTCCATGATGTTCAGGAGGAGGCCAAATTTTGCACTTTAATCTTTGATCCGTTTGATCAGATCCCGTAGGCCTTCTTCCGTTTCTGAGAGAAGAGTTGAATCATCGGCGTATCGAAGGTTATTGCTGTTCCGTCCGCCGATCTTCACTCCAATTTCTGAGTCATCAAGGTCTAATTTTCTCATGATAATTTCAGCATAAAGATTGAAAAGGAATGGAGACAGAATGCAACCTTGCCTCACATCTTTGCAGATTTTGAACCAATCCGTGTCTCCATATGGAGTACGGACTGTGGCTTCTTGATCATCATAAAGTAATCTTATCCACCCGATCAGGTGACCCGGCACCCCGAATTCTAGCATGGCTTGCCACAACTTGTCGTGTTCAACGCAATCAAAGGCTTTCCAGTAGTCAATGAAGCACATGTACATCTTCTTCTGATACTCGCAGGATTTTTCCATTAACCAACACAGATTTGCGATGTGATCGCGGGTACCATGACCACGTCTGAAGCCAGCTTGGACATCAGGCAACTCCCTTTCGATGACTGGATAGAGGCGTTTTTGTATGATCTTGAGAAGAACTTTGCTCGCATGGGGAATGAGAGCGATCCTGCGATAATTTGCGCAGTCTTTGGAGTCTCCCTTTTTTGGCAAAGGAATGAATACTGACCGTTTCCACTCCCTTGGCCAAGCACTGGTTTCCCATATTTTCTGACACAGTGCTGCGAGAGCTGCTGTTGGTATAGGCCTTAACATTTCAGCTGGAATGCTGTCGATGCCAGGGGCCTTGTTGTTAGGCAATAGTTTTATTGCCCATGCAACTTCCTCTGGGAGGATGGACGGTTCCAATTCCACCGTTGTCAGTTCCTCTGCCACTGGCAGTTCGGAATTGCCAGCATACAGTTCTTCTGTATATTCGCGCCACCTGCCTTTGATGCTATGTTGGTCAGTCATCAAACTTCCTTGGAGGCACGGCCTTTTTGATGTTACGAAGCTTGACTTTGATCTTGGCTATGAGCAATTCATGATCAGAGCGTTTCTATCTCTCAAGCCAACATACATCTCCAATAATGTAAATGACGTCTTTCTTGGGCACACAGGGCGCACAGTCACTGATCGTTGAATAGCTTTCTATGGCGCGGGCGACTCGCTTGCAGGCTATGAACACCACGCCATTTCTTCTGATGTTATCATGACCGGAATAATAGATAGTAAAGTCATCCGTCTGGAAATAACCATTGTCCATCCAATGCAGTTCACTTACTCCCAATAATCCAATTTTGAGCCGGGCCATTTCTCTTTTGATGATGTCCAGTTTCCCTTGACTCATTCCTCGTACATTCCAAGTTGCAATCCGATGTATTTGTGAATAGCGCAGGCCTTTGCTTTCATCCGGAGCTACATCAGCGTGGAGTTCCTGTGAGATTTGCTCCTGACGCATCATCAATGCTCCAATTACTCACTGTAAACCCTTGCTCATCCCCAGTAGCTGCTTCGGTACTTTATGGCCTGGGGGTCCTACCATACGGTACCATATCTGACACATTTGAG
The DNA here is from genome assembly GCA_032361165.1 of Enteromius paludinosus. Taxonomy (NCBI): domain Eukaryota; kingdom Metazoa; phylum Chordata; class Actinopteri; order Cypriniformes; family Cyprinidae; genus Enteromius; species Enteromius paludinosus. Next base: position 10,384 of record JAUMHQ010000147.1, on the reverse strand, counting down.
AGCCCTTTCATAAAATTTCTTGGCAAATTTTTTCCAGAGTTGGTCGCCAGGTCTTTCTCCAACCCTCCCCATTTATCTGGGCCTGGCGTAACAGCTGCGAGCAGCCGCACGGCTGGGCCATAACACTAGAAGGGGGAAAAGGAGAGGTTGGGAAAATAATTATCAAGAAGTGCCAGCCTTGGGATGCTGGCGAACACCACATATCTTATCTAGCATGTCCCTGAGATCCTTTTTTTCGTTTTGTTAGCATTGAAGTGTTAGCCTTCCATCGCCTATTCCTAGAGGGAAGAAAGGTGCAGTTAGCAACACTAGACTTCTTATCTTGTCTATGAGCCCCAGCAATCAAAATTTCCTTCCTAGAGGATGATTTCTTCCCGATGACCGCTGGGTTGATCCACAGATGCCTCTCTGTAGCCACCATCAGCACCACTGAACACACTAATGGCAGTAGCAGTTTGCAGATCTTAAGTGCAGCTCATTACCTTAGGAAACAAGCCTCTGCCCATATCCAAATCTCTTATCAAGTAATTTCATATAAGGCTTGTAAAACCACCATGGTGTGCAACACTTCACCAGCCTGACCCGCTGTTACATATGCCCAGCAATTTAAGCATGATGACTCACCATGCACAGACGTCTCTTCAAAAGGGGTCATCCACACTCTGCCACACCCTCAATGTTAGCATAGTCAGCAATTGTTAAAAAAAATACGTAACTGGAATAAATACTGTTTCCCCCAGGATTTAGATATCTCTGAGTGGGGATCTGGGAGAAATGGAAGACTTCTGGGGGTGGGGTGATCAAGGCTGTCCTGAAAACACTTATCTAGTCAGCCGTGGGCAGGATTAGGCCTTTTTGCAACCAAGGAAGATCGAGTTGCTTAGTGGCACTATCACCATCACCTTCAACATATCCCATATGTGTGGCTTCGAGTGGCCAGTGACAACTTAATTGGCCTTACCCACATCTATCCCTTCATCATTATCCTGACAAGAACAGCCATACAGAAGGGATCAGAAGGCTCCAGTGATAGAGTGATCAACCTTGTCGGAGTCGGAGATCGATCTGACATCACCAAAAGCTGAGTCTCCACTATGCCCCAGCAGCAGTAGGACACTTGGAGCTCTTCCCTCGAGAAAAGAGATAAATCGGAGCTTTCACATAGTGCATTTCTTAGAATTCACCGCTTGGAGCACTTAAACACTGAATGTGCATGCTCCTCACCCGGGGACATAACGCACAAATTGAATACTTCAAACGATTCTTGAAACACCCACCCAGTTTAGCGAAAATAGTATACAACAGTAAACAGCTCTTTTATACCTCCAGGAATCACCTATGGTGCTATGGAACAATAAGAATGATCACACACACATTCCCCAAAGTTTCTAAAGGACACAACGCAAGTTCCCTCTCAGGTAACTAATGTATTACCTCTCTTAGAATCAACATGATAACTAATTATTAACTTAAAGTGTTCTGTTGCAATCCTACTGCAAATTTAAGGGGGGAAAAATCTTTAAAAAATGAACTGGTTTCACTATTATTGTCATTATTATTTTCTCAAAAATATGAATGTAGCTAAATCAACCTAAATAGGTTAATTTATAACAACATTGCTTTTACAAGTTACATCAGGACGAAATAGTTCTTTAATGTAACAACTGCAGGATTCCACTTTTCACAGGGTACTAAGAAAGGATAAAATGCAAAAAAAAGTATATAAACAATTGAAAGGGTTATGTCGCTATGTGGGTGGCAGCTCAGTTAACTGTCAGCAAAGCTAATCTAAACCAGACCGAGCAAAACCAACCCTTCTCAATTCACCTCTGCTGCCAAACCCACTATTTAGACTTTATAGTTTCCAGTGAGGCAGATTCCATGTGAGGACTTCATTTGAACAGAATAATGGATATTTTATTTACATCTAAATTATGTTTTCTGTGTAAATTTGTGCAAGTATTTTTGTTTGGGTGTCTCATTTCCCTTGAGGGGATACAACGTGTGCGTACATTTCCTGAAACAGAAGTGGATCTCATACTGTGGCCTGTTTTCAAAGTTCTGCCACAGGCCACACACACATATACTGCTTTCAAATCACAGACAGATGTACAAATAAATCCACCTACAAGTGTGAGTGTGCACACACAGAGACACACGAAACACTTAAAGTAGTTTAAGTAATTTTAACTTTTTGTTGTAGGGGTTCCTGGGGGAATCTAATTTGTGCGCAGAACCTGATTTTGTTGAGTGCGACATGTTCCAGGATTAACATCTTTGTATACAGATCAGTGAGCAGATGAGAAATTAGATTTTGTCCAAGAAGTTCTTGTCCTTAAACTTACAAAAAAAAAAAGGGGGCAGAAAAGTCATTAATCTAGCTAGAAAGAAGCTAAATTAGCAACACTGATTACTCATGGGTAAAGGTAACACATTTTGTTGACCAAGGAAACAACATTTTATCTAACTCAGCAAAATTAGGACATGCTAGTTTTTGCAGTGTGGCCTATTGTGTTGTCAGCATTTGATTACAAACATGCACATTAACATGTTTAGAACACAAAGTATAAGTGAAAATGTTAGCAATATTTCTTCTTGGCATCAATATGGCTATCCACTATAATTAAGGCAGTGGTATATTTATGACATGGTAGGACAGTTGTAAAGTCATAAATACACAACTAAATATAATTTATTTAACAGGCACTTACGTTTGAATGCTGGGTACATTGGTACAGTGTTGGTAATGAGAATGGCATCATATTTCAATTCCTGAGAGGAGGACAACTCTATAATTTAGAAGATCATGAAAGAAATTAGAGAAACATTAAATTATAAAGCATTGTATTCATATTTTGCAATTTGCTGACAATTTTGTGTACTAAAAACAATGCTTTTACCCAATCTTGACAAAAAAGAAATATTTGTTCTTGACCAGTGCTATCAATTGAGATTTTTCTGTTTATTTTTCATCTTAAAGGTGACCTATTATGCCTATGTTTAAGGTAATATCGGTCCCAGGTGTCCTAGTTTTAACTCCCACAGCTAATTTATTATTCTATGCCATAAATGTTGCATTTTGGATTTAATCCAAAGTGTGCTATTTTGTGTATTTATCTTTAAGTGGAATTGAGCTGCTTCTCTCCATCCCCTTTCCATATAAGGACTGTCGGTGTGTTCCAAATGATATATATCGGCCTCCGAAGGGCACTTCAGAGTAAAAACAATTATGGCCGCCACATTGAAAGGTCGTTTCAACCTGAAGTGCGCAAAACTGGCCACTTCAAAAAGCCCTTTGGAATGAAGGTTTCCAAGGTTATGACTGATGAACACTTCGGCCCCTGTGATCCTTTGCATGATGACAGACACATATGGTTGTAGACATGTAGAAATGACTCATTTGTAAATATTGTTTGTTGACCTATGGAGAAAAAGGAGTGGGTGTGGATTTTTACTGTATAGGGTGGTTGAATAAATAATTATTAAAAATAAGGGATTTTTTTGCATATTAGGTCCCCTTTAAAAGTAACTTTTAATTTATTTCCTTTTTATTCTTTAATACAATTTATTTTATACTTAAATTTTTTAATTTGGGTTCAGTAAACTTGATCATCAAGACAGAAATAGATTATTCCCAGTGATATACTAGTATACAGTTGGCTCCTGGAACTGGCCTAGCTTTGAAACTGCTGAGCCTAGGCTTCACAGTATAGAGAGAGTAGAAAACCTCACGAGGTGGATAGAGGAAGCTGTAGGAGATCTGTTTGTCTGCGCGGTAATTTGAGCAGGACTGACTGTAGGCTGAAGGAACCCTGATATCACGCCGAACACAGTTACACAGAGCCTCAGTCAGAGGGGTGAAATCTACCTGCAACAGAACATCCACACAGTCAGGATTAGACTTTAATATAACAGTCAAAAGTTTATTTATTTAATTTATTTTGTGAACTAAAAACAGACCTGTTTAGATACAGTATATGACGTCCAAAGAGACATGGACAAAGCTTCACTGTAGCCACTAATGTAATCACTATGATGAAGGATGTAGTACTTTGTGCGGAACATGACTGCTGGCCGACCATAGGGAAGATTTCTGTTATCTAAAAAGGTGGTGGGGGGGGATAATATTACTACATCTGGAACCAAATGAGGGTGAGTAAATGAAAACATAATTATACATAAAAATAATAATAATAAAATGAAAAAAATCTGCAATGCCCTGATCTTTCCTACACAATGAAACTGAAGATTGGTGCTCCAAAATGGAATTTTAGGCACCATTTGAGCTCTGGTGGATGATAGTAGACTGTACAGCCTGTCTGTAGCAATGCCATTGCATACTTGAATGCACTATAATTAAAGCACTATAATTATTAGTGAATAATTTTCAGGTCACATTTCACATACTGTAACTCCAAAAGACAATAGCCCACAAGTCAAACTATCAACTCCTAGATACTTACATCATGTTGTTTGACAGCTGTGGTCACTATCAACGTGCGTTGTATGTATACTACCAAATTGGTCCTTTTTGCATTTCTTGGATTTCTATCACGAACCATTGCAGCTAAATCTCAGTGCAAGTTAACTATTCATCAAGCAGCTCATTCAGCATCACTACACTAGTCCAAAGAGTAGGGAAGGGAGTTACCATCAATAACTTGTCTCAGTCGTTGATTGAGCTCTTCCACCTTGTTCTGTAACAGACAGAGCCACAGTGACTCCAGGTTAGATCCTCTTACTAGGGTCACTTTCAGTGCCCTCTGCACTCTACTTTTTGAACGCAACTGCAAAAGATTAAAGGTGAAAACCTCCAGCAAATGATCTACATCTGAGCAGAAGCCAAAAGCACTTTTAGAGGTAAGGACATGAATCACTTTAATCCAATAAAAAGAATTGAAAATGTCAAAATAATATATAGGCCAGGGCTTTCCAAACTGTTCCTTGAGCGTCCAGGCACAGCACATTTTTGGATGTCTACATTGTTTTACCCAGCTGATTTAAGTAATTAGCTAAAATCATGGTTTTCTGTCACGTAACTTGCATTAAGACCCATACAAAACATGCATGGAACTGCAGCAATAACTTGTTTCAAGCAATAAATATTTTGATCAACTCTCAGAAGCAAAACAACAAAAATGTGTGAACCTGATTAAAATCATTAAAAAAGACATAATAAAATATTGAACATAAAATTTGCTAAACATGGTTTAATGTAATAAGACACTGTTATAAAAATATCCAATTAAAAATACACACTATTAATGATACATATAATCAACACAAAGATGATATAAACAGATGTTTTAATGAAATATTAGTCATTTTCTTTGCAATGGTTTTCTGTTGGGAAATGCTTAATGCTCAGTTTACTGCATTATATTAATATTCCAGGTGAATCTGTTGAGGTACAGTATATAATGATATATATTGAATTTTGTCACTGTCTAACTACGTTAGTACATACTTGGTAAAAAAGAATGACATTCAGTGCTCATCTGTGCATTTCTAGTACATGCACATGAAGCAAAGACTTAATGAGCAATACCTGGTAGTATGTCAAGCGCAACAGTAAAGACCCCAAAATATGATATGGTTTCCAACTTCAGTGAAAGTGGTGGAGTAGTTTTTTAACACTGATAAAAATTAGAAGTGTTGAGTTACACACCAAAGCTATATATTAGGGTAAGTATGAACAACAGCAATAGCACAATAGTAATTTTACCCTTAACAAAACTATTATTAAATGTTGAGAATATGTTGAGAATAATAATTTCCAAATAGACATGTAAAAAGATTTATTAAGATCTGAAAATACTCTATTGCTGACCTTGTCTTCACAGGTGCAGCCCAGGTCGTCATTAAGAGCTGTGACTGGTCCTGCAGGATTTGGCTTGCACACTTCTTCAGGCATGCTGGGTATGTATACAGGGGCCCTCAAAAGCTGGTTAAGGCTACCATGGGTACCATTATTAGGGGCAGGCTTCAAACCAAGGAGATCTGGGATACACAGAGACAAAAAATCTTATGTGCTGACACACATTGTAAAACATTAAACAATCAAGGATTATTAGAGTTTCCAAGTATACATTTTTCAGATATTGAACAACTTTTACATATTTGCTGTGGGTATTTTAAAAAGAATTTATTTTATTCTTGACATCAGACACAGCGGGTCATATGCACACTTTTCTCTTTTATATATATATATATATATATATATATATATATGTATATAATGTGTATAAATGCCCCGAATGTCTTTGTGTATTCACGGTTCATTGTTGGTGTGTAACATGATTTTCCTGTTCCCGAGTTCTCTTTGAAGTCTTTGTTTTTGTTTGTTTCACTGTTTTTGGATAACCTGTTGCCGACCCTTTGCCTTCCTGACCATCCGCTGGCTTTTGCCTACGTTGTATCTGTCTGCCGGTGATTGACTGTCTGTTTGTTCCTCGACCTTCCATTAAATATGTTGTGAATGAATCCGAATGCCTCCTCGCCTCCTTTACGTTACATTTTTATTATGAGCACCATTTACCTGTCCCTGTCATGTAGACCTGGCGACCCTGAACATTATCCAAAATTATGAATAGAGATAAGTGCTTTTGTGCTGAAACTCAAAATTATTGAGCTAATTAGGATTAGTCAAAATGACGGATTACTGCAGAATGAAAAATAGAGATTTTCTTACCACACATTACATTATATATCTCAATATTCTCAAAAGGGGGTATTTTTGTCTTGAATTTGAAAGATGGTCCATATCCAAGGAAAATGGTCTGAAAAGAAAGCAAGTCACTAAATTACCAAAAGGTTTAACACAACATTTTCAGCTATATCTATGAAAATTGCAAATCAAACAAACCTGCATGCTGTTGATCTTATTGTCATATCCATGATCACCAGCAAACCAACATTTCCCATGATTCCTTTTCGATTCATAGAACTTCCTGTATCAGAGGAGAAAACAAAAGTAGTTTATTTAAGGTTCTTCTCCTCAAAGAAAAACATTTGCGGAAGATGTGGATACATTTTTCAACTATATAAATATAAATATAAATAATATTTAAAACATACAAGCAAATAGTCAATTACAAAGAAAAACAAACAAAAAATCCCCATTAAGTATTTTTTCTCCCACTTCAAGAATGTCTCTGAACTTTATTAGAGCAAGTCACATGCCAATGACTTGTTAACGTTGCTAAAAGTTAGTATTTGTAGATGACATGCTTAAATATTATATATAAAAGTCCAGTGTTTGAATTACTGAGAATAAATACATTTTTAAATCAATTCAGTCACTGAACATGCTGGGTGAAGCTGTGTGGCAGAGCTAAATGACTTGCCAGGAGCACACTAAACCTCAGTAATCACTGTGCTGTAAACTTTTAATTTTAGTCATTGAAAAGCATACTCTACAGTACATGATTCCAGCAATAAGTGTTTGTCCCATGCAGCAAACGAAATATTTAAATAATGAATAAAAGACTGCTCATAAATGCTTTAATTTCTTAAAACCTGAGTAGTAAATTTAACTGTCTGCATCATGCAAAGACCTACAGGCTAGGTGAGACTGCCCAAGCAATAAAGTAGTTTACTTCATGACTTTGGAGCCACCAATTAGACAGGACTATATCTCCACCAGTCTGCCTCAATGCTTTCTTTCATTGGGGTGCTACTGTCAGCCAAACCAAACAGAGAAGGTAGTCAGCCCTGCTGTAAGGAAACGTTGCTGAACCTGCCTCTCTGATTTTGCATCCTCATCTATGGTGGAAGAGTTATAAGCTATTGGCTAATTACAGTAATCTCTCTCTCTTTTTTTTTGGAGTTTATAGATTCCCATGTTAGTATCAAATGAACATCCTACGGACTATGGTGTCAGTAGAAGCATCTAAGAAAAAAATAACAAATAAAAAGATAACTCTAAGTAACACATTACTGTGTAAAAGTAAATATTTCAACAGCAAAGTATCTGAACAGTGATTAAACAAGACAAATCGACATGACAGGCAAAACGTATACAGTACATGGTTTCAGAGAATTCATCGGAAATTAGGCATTTTTTCTTAAGCAGAAATCGAAGAACATTTAGTGAGGTTCATGCTTCCAGTTTACAATAAGCTTAATGCATTATGTATCACAAACTGTGTGTAACAATGAACAACACAGTATTTATCAATGAAGTTAAATTTTTATTTCTACATAATAATAATACAAAATTTCAAGTTGTGTAACTTAATATTAGTAAATGTATGTACAGGAAACAACAAGTACATTAGTATGTATATAAATTAAAATCAAACTTGTGTCACTGGCTGGTGAGGTACAAATTCACGAGGACAAAGGAGATCAACAAAAACAGGGCTGTCCAAACTTGGAGTTTAGCTACAACCCTAATTACACACACCTTAAGCAGCTAATCATAGTCTTACTATGCATGTTCGAAACTTCCATACAGGTGTGTTAAGACAAGTTGGAGCTAAATTCTGCCCGACACTGGCCCTTCAGGACCGAGTTTGGACAGCCCTAACCAAAAAGGTATTTTAATTAGAAAATCTAGGAGAGAGGCACATAAATCAATTTGACGTAGATCTAAGAGAAATGGGGATAATGACGAGACACACCTTAAAAGAATGACTAATTAAAGAGACTGAGGAAAACTAGGTCGCAGGGGAAACACAGAGACAGAAAACCACAGACATGTAAAAACTTGATTAATCAGAGCTATTAAAAATGTTCATTGCATTATCTTCATCTAGTGTAGTACTTAGCTATCTCTGTGCCATACGTGGCCACTTTTTAAGCATGAAAAAGCACTCGCTTTAAATGTATTAAATACTGTCATTCATCACAATCTTACAAATATCAGTTTTAACTAATAAATGTGACAACACAATGAAACTTTTCTTAATAAAGTTACGAGCATAGTTACGTGATAGAACTCAGCACTGGACAAAAACCAGGTGCTTGTGTAACGTAGGCCAGCAAATAAGTGCTGTCAAAAAAGGCACTCTAGCGACTGATGCTAGAGGTCATGGCCTTTAGCTTCCTTGGTAGAGTGCGGGGATGAGTCGTGGTGGAAGCGAACCCAGGTGGGTTACACTTGGAGTGCATGGATTCCAACCTGAACACCTCTGATTGGCCATCATGTTTTAGAAATCAACAAACATATCTTTGGAAGGATAGTTTGGTTCCCTTTGTGAAAGTGCATTATAAAATCCTTTGACGCTTTCCAAAGCAGAAGGGCAGATACACTGGATCTATTTTGTCATGCTTTTATTACAAAGTAAACAGATCCAAGAACAGGAGTTATGTGAAGCTTTCCTATCTAAAAGCAATCATTAGACTTTTTTACACTGAGTAAGACTATTATACATGCTAAACTAAAGTCCGGATAATATACATATATTTAGACATACAGGTAAATATATATTTTGTACTCATTACATGTAAAGTAAGGGTCCAAGGTCCTCTTTTCAGATAAAAAGTACATTTTGCCTTTCATTTGGAAATCAAGGTCTGGAGGAAGACTGGAGAGACACAGAATCGTCTAACAAAGGTCACCCTTGTTCCCTGAAGAAGGGAACGGAGATGTTACATATGGGAACTCGCATGAGAGACCAATCGCCTTTGAGATTAAGAAAAGGCCAATGAACATTGTTGTGCACTGATTGCATCCAGCTGCACCTCATCTCTCATTTCACTGAGGAGCCAAGCCAGCGTCAATGACACGGGATGTAATGTATCAGTTCTCTCCATCAGGGAACAAGGGTTACCTTCGTAACCTAGACGGTCCCCTTCAGTTGAGTCACTTCGGCGTTACATATGGGAACAGACCCGTGGAAAAGGGTCGCTCCGTTTTCCACAAGTTTATCAAACAACAGTGGTAAGTGAATAATTCATCAATCTCGGTGAGTATGGCTTCTCCTTCTCTTGTTGTTTGCACATCATGCCACATGTACAGTTTATCTCTCTCTGTCGGAGATGAGGGTTTCACATGTGATAATTGCAGGGATATAGTTAGACTGACAGCGAAGATTTTAGAACTAGGGACACACATCCAAACTTTAACAGAGGACAGTCAGAATGTGAGGGCTATAGATACAGCTTTGGATACGGGTAGTTCAGCTCATGTACATTGTACATTCAACAGGTCAGACATGACAGGTAAGCCATTCAGGGCTTTATAAGTAATTAACAAGATTTTAAAATCTATATGATTTTTGATAGGGAACCAGTGCAGTGTTGACAGAACCGGGCTAATACTGTATGCTCATACTTCCTGGGTGTGTGAACTTGCAAGTTCAATGTCAGACACTGTAATATGCTCTGGTCCCCTCCCTGCTTACCGGGGTGATGAGATACACAGCAGACTGCTGGGTCT
>JAUMHQ010000144.1:19596-32384 GCA_032361165.1 Enteromius paludinosus | reverse complement strand
GGGTTCGAGTCCCAGGTCCGGCAGGGATTGTGGGTGGGGTTAGTGAATAACCAGCACTCTCTCCCCCTTCAATACCATGACTGAGGTGAGACCCTTAAGCAAGGCACCTTCCCCCAACTGCTCCCCGGGCGCCGCAGCAATGGCTGCCCACTGCTCTGGGTGTGTGTTCACGGTGGGTGTGTGCATGGTTGATCACTTCTCACTGCTGTGTGTATGCACTTGGATGGGTTAAATGCAGAGCTCAAATTCCAAGTATGGAAAACCATACCTGCCCACATGTCACTTCCTTTATAAGTCCAAGCCCACACAAGATTCTTAATAAGTTTAACTTTTAATAGGTGGAAGGTTCTTAGTATAGTACAGTTAATTATGCTTATAGATAAACCTGTAATACAAATTTAGAGATAAAACAATACAATTCCAAAAACAAAACAAAAATGCTTTTCCAGTAAAGATATGTAGTTTGAATAAATGTTTGAGATATCGATATTGGGGCTGGCCCTGTCCAATTTGCTGCCCTAAGCGAGATTTTACATGGTGCCACTTGCCTCACAGCCCATTCTGCCAAGAATCATTGTATTCAAAAATTCACAAAGAAACCGCAAAACTTAATTTTAAAATGTTTTATTGGACGCATGCCTCCTAATATAAGTGCTAACACTAATGAATGTATTAACTAATGAACCAACTTGGAATGGACATTATATTTGTAACACTATTTGTTATTTTTGATATTTTAGTTATTGAAAATTAACCTTATTAATGAAAAGGGTTTTAATTAAAACATTTGCAGTAGATGGTAGCACTGTCTACTAAACTATAGCCCTTTTTAACGTCATCAACATGAATTAAACTGTGATACATACATCTTTAAAATCGGTTTTATATCAAATCTTAATGATCCCAATTATATTAAAAAAACATGTATAAATTAGCTATTTTAATACATTACCAAATGATACAATAATTACTAAAATGTGTTATCATGTTACACAAAAAACAACAACAACAACAACAAAAAAACAACGATTTACACACTACATACCATGAGCACTCAGACTGACCTGAGATTTGCCCTGCAATTTAAAAAGAAATGTTCTTTAAAAGCTTTTGGAAAGCAATAAAGTATTTTTAAAGAAGTTTAGTGAAAGTTTTGAGTTTCAATTTAAATTAGACTATTTAATTGTAAAGTAATTTAAAGCTTTCTATTGCCTATAGAGATTTATCATATCTGTCAGTCAATTCACAGATTTTGGCCTTATCATTGTGTTGTGCTTCTAGACGGAGACGGCAGAAAAGCTATCCTCTGTATCCTAGCTATTTTCCAAAAGCACCATTTTGTTAATAATGGGAAGTAGACCCTTTACAGTTCCGAATGATGTATTACGTTTACCTTTATGAGCTACAATTACAGCCTATTTAAGTTGTTTCTGCTGAAAAATTATATGCAGGTGATCACACTGGCGACTCCGTGTCCTGCCGAGCTTCAGCTTCAGCTTCTGTTGATATGCATCTAACAGAGCACATTTGTGTAGGTTAAACATTTAAACTAGCATTGTGATGGGCCTGAACTGTTTAGATAGATTTTATTTTAGCCAAGTCATGATAATTTGAAAATTAATCAAACATTGGCTAAGATCAACTAGCCAAAAAAATTAAAATAAATAAATAAATAAAAACTTACATTTAACCATTAAAACATGCTCCAACCATATATGTGACCCTGGACAACAAATCCAGTCATAAGTGTTAAATTGAGATTTATATATGATCAGAAATATCAATAAAAAAGGAAAATCAATAATTTTGACCCAAACAATGTATTTATTTGGACTATCCAAATAAAGTGTTACCAAAAAAGAAAATAAAACACAACAAAAACTAATTTAATTTAATTTAATTTAATTTAAATTAATTTAATTTAATTTAATTTAATTTAATTTAATTTAATTTAATTTAATTTAATTTAATTTAATTATTTTGTGCATTCTCTTCAGATGGAGAGACCACCGCCTGATTTTGTATAGTGTTGTGGACAGCATTAAGACTAACAGAATCAGCTTCAGGATCTTGTTCCTCACTCTGTGTCTCCATCCATCTGCAGCAGCAAGACAGCTCACATGGGCAACATTTCATTTTTCCGCTTATGCAGCAGTCATACAAGCCCACTATGACTAATACCAAGACACTGAAGACTATGATCCAGACATAACCTGCATGCTGAAGAAAATAAACAAACAAACAAATAAAAATGTGATTATTTCTTGCATATCAAGCAAGTACTTATGAGCTTCCATATACCATGTTTAATGTGGCCTATGTAAGTGTTAAACTAAAGTTTATTTTTTTAGGAATTGTATAAGCAATGTTTTTCATTCTGCCATTATTTTTATATAATATGAGTTACATTAATATAATATACTTAATTATTTGTATTGTAATTACAAGAATATCTCATACAGTACATTTTATTTACCTGAGATTCATTAATATATTTGCGAGTCAAATCACGTAGCACAGTCTCATTTTGCATTTTTTCAGTAGGTTTACACCAAGACCTGTTGAGCTGCTTATCAAAAACATAAACTCCATTCCAGTCTGTCATTGCACAAGCAAAGTATTCACCATCCAGGAACAAAAAGAAGATCCACATCACAGGTGGAACCAGGCAAGATGCAAAAGCTTTAGGACAGTTCTGCTGAGTATCATCATATCCTCCTCCACAACAACGGCTGCATCCATATTTAAAAGGTCTCAAAATAAGGTACATTAAAGTGAATGTAAAAAAAGCAGGTCCAATAAAGATGGAAGCTGTTAGCAATGCATTCAGCTCGACTATGCATGGGCATGAAAAAAGCTCTATTTCAATTAACTTCTCCAAACCAATTAACAAAAGGCTGAGTGGAAAAGACAATGAAAATGCTGGAGTTCCTTTCAGAAATTTGTGGATATGTTTTAAAAAAATCTGTGCCGACAACATCTTCTGAGAGATTTAAATGTGTATAGATTCCCTTCAGTGAAAAAGAAAAAAATAATTATTATTAAAAATAAATAAAAATAAAGAAATATATATATATATATATACAGTCGCGATTCTGTGGTCGCACAAATTAATTTCACTGCATATTGTACTTTGTATGATTGTGTATGTGACAAATAAAATTTGAATTTATATATATATATATATATACACACAGTATAGATAGATAGATAGATAGATAGACAATTATAAAAAAAAATGGAATTTGATGGTACAAAAAAAACCCGACAAAAACAAAAAAGAAAGATTATTGTAAAATTGAGAAAATTACATATGTAGTAGTTCAAATTAAGTTCTTAGCACAGTAAATTATTAATGAAAAAAATTATTTGTAATATATTTAAGGTGGGATGTTATCTTCATGATTCACATGATACACTTATCCATATCAATCAATCATGCAATCAATCGATCAATTAATCAAATCAATCAATATTGTGCCTAATAATAATATTTGTCTTTTTGCCTCATTTTTTACTGAGATAAAACTTAATTATGAGACATAAGGTTATAGCAGCAAGTTTTAGTGATCTTTGTAAATGATGTGGTTACTGAATGTAATTTGGTCCACAAAATAAAATTTTTTGGTTGTCTACTTAAAAACAACAACAACAACAAAAACTTAATTTCTGCACAGGTAATGTATTTGCAAAGTAAAACAATAACATTAAAATGAATTATGTTTACAATGTTTATTTATTGTTATTATTATTATTATTATTATTGTTATTGTTGTTATATTTTTTTAGTTTTTTTTTTTTTTACTTACTTGTATAGGTGATGTGTACAGGTGGTATTGCTTGCCAAAATATGTAGTTTTTCCTTGATTTTCCCTTTATCCTTTTTCAAGGGTCATACTTTCGATAAAATTGCTTGCCATTGGTCAGCTATGTTAATTTAAATACTTTTCTTCTCTGGCAAGCAAAACTTAAAGAAATTAGGCTATGGTTGACTGCAAGTCAAATTTGCAAGAAAAATCTTGTCACTCATTCTCTTTTTACATACTTTGCAAAGATTTACACCACTGTGTCGCTCATCATAAATATAAATTCCCTTCTAGTCTGTCATGGCATAAGCAAGATAATCACCATCAGCTGACAACATGAACATCCGCATCACAGCTCGAATTAGATAAGACATGAGAATTTTACAATGTCCTTTAAGGGTTACTTTTGTTATGATCAGCTGGATGTGCCAGTCCAGATTGGATGTACCGTGTCTGTCCATTCCATGTATGAGCTATCACCTGTGAACTCTTGTCTCTACCCACCTCATGTGTCTCCATAGTAATTGATATGTTCTCCACCTCTCTGTCTCGTTAGTATAAATACCCCGGTTCACCATTCACTCCCCGCTGATCCTTGTGTATGGCTTGTCCTACCTTTGTAAGCATTTCCCCAATTCCAGTGTCTCGTTTCTCGTTGTTGATTCCCCGTTGCTGATCTAGCTTGCCTTTGACAACGACTTTGCTTTGCCTACGTTACTCTGTTTGCCATTCTCTCGACGATTGCCTGTCTGTACTGTGTTTGTAACTTTGTTAACAAATACCCTAGCAAATGGATTAGACTGTCTCCGTCTTCATTCACGACAGAATGATCAACCAACAAGAATCCAGCGGGTATTCCTACCAGGACTCCAGTCACAAAGAGGATATCATGTTGCATCTGTGTACGATATTAAAACAAGGACGCGAAATCGAGGAATATGTCGAGGAGTTGCATACAGTCATCTCGCGTACGCCACAGAGGATGAACTCAAGCACTCAAACACCGGCACAAAATGTCGAGGAAAATTTTTAGTATTTTCCAACTCGCATTCAAGATAGCCGCCGAAGGTGAGGCGCAACCCAAGATGGACGCCGATCGCGGGAGGACCCGCAAAATGATGGTTGATTGCTAGAAGCAACCCAAAATGGCTGTCGATCGCAAGAAGCAGTTCAAAATGGCGGCTGTTCGCGAGGCCCCATCCACCATGGAGGAGGATCAACCCAGCCTTTTTTATCCTGATTCTGTATAGCCATATAAAGCACTGTTGGTCCTGGTTTCACAGCCTAAGAGACTGTTTCATGCCCTGTCAGTTCCAGTTTTACAGCCAGGAGTGCTGTTCCAAGCCCCGTCGGTTCAGGTGTTACAGCTTGAGGAGCTGACACCCATCCTAGCGACCTCCAATGTCGCTAATGTCGGGTTGTGACATCACCACACAGCAAGAGGGGCTGTGTGGTGTTCAGTCTGGTCCGGTTACACAGCCCGGTACGGGACGACAGCTAGGGGAGCTGTCTACCATGCTGGTGGTTCCCAAGATGCCCACAGAGGGCGCTGGCACCATCACTTAGCGAGAGGGGCTGAGTGATGTTCTGCTGGGTACAGGGCTGCAGCTAGGAGAGCTGTCTGCCATTTCTGTGATCCTCATTTCGTCCTTAGAAGGTGTTTATGTTATCACCCAGCGAGAGGGGCTGAGTGATGACCAGTTGGGTGCAGGGCTAGAGCTAGGGGGGCTGTCGGCCGTGCAAGGTCCAAATGGTCCCGGTTATACAGACAGGGGCACAGTTATGAATCCTCGCGGTACCCAGCCCACAACCGACGGGTCCTAGCACGGTGTGAGGAACCGTGTAGCGTCCTGTCTGTCCCAGGTACTCCGCCAAGAGACCTGTTGCCGGACCTCGCGGTACCAGAACCGCAGTTAGCGGTTCCTAACCCCATGTCATGGCCTGACGTTCCGTACAACAGTCAGTCGGTTCTGGTTGCTCCATCCAAAGAGCGATTGTCAGTCCTCGCAGTGTCCAGTTGCACACAAAGGGTCCCAATCCTGTAGCATGGTCCAAAAAGCTGTGTATTGTCCAGCCGATCCCAGTTACGCAGCCTGTCGAGCTGCAGAAGGTCCTCGCAGTTCCTAGCCCACACGTAACGGGTCCCAATCCCGTAGCACAGTACGAGTAGCCGTGCATTGCCCAGTTGGTCCCAGTCATGCCAGGAGACCTGTTGCCGGTCCTCGCGGTACCAGGACCGCATTTAGCGGGTCCTAACCCCTTGTCATGGCCTGAGGTGCCGTACGACAGTTAGTCGGTTCCGATTGCTCCATCCAAAGAGCGATTGTCGGTCCTCGCGGTTTCCAGTCCGCGCGTAACGGGTCCCAATCACGTAGCACAGTCCAAGGAGCCGTGTATTGCCCAGCCGATCCCAGTTACGCAGCCAGACGAGCTGCTGAAGGTCCTCGCGGTCTCTAGGCCCATATAACGGGTCCCACTCCTGTTGCACGGTATGAGGACCCGTGTCCAGTCTTGTCGGTTTGCAGTTTGGGTTTTGTGTCGTCGGATCCACCAGACCCTGTCTGTGATCCAAATCCTGTGTGGCCGGATCAGCCAGACCCTGTCTGTGATCCGGACCATTGGTGGCTGGTTTTGGCCGAGCTGGTTGGTGAGCAAGATTGGGTATTACCTGAAGCGCCAGAGCCAGTGGTGGTACACTCGAGCTCCCTGTCAACTGTGAGGTCCCAGGGCCCAAACCTCTGGAGCCAGCGGGTGGCTCGGATGCTCCAATGGGTCCACTTATGGCTACACTCTCTCTGGAGAAGTTTGTATCAGCCATATATTCTCCAGAGCCCCCATTTGTGGCTGCACAACCCATGGAGATAGCTGGGTCACGGTCTGGAGGGTTCAGAAACACTCGAGCATAGTCTGTTCAGTCCCTGCGTTACCTCTGTCTGTTTGGTCCCAAAGGGCGCTTCCACAATCCGCCCAACCGCAAAAGGCACGCTCATTGTCAGTTCGGTCTAGAAGGGTGTTATCCCTGACTGTTGGTTGCCGGAGGGCGCAGTCACAGTCAGTGTGGACCCCGAGGGCGAAATGTCTGTCTAGGCGGTCTAGAAGGCCGCATTCACAGTCAGGACAATTTCAAGGGGCACGTTCATTGACTGGTTGGTTTTCAAGGGCGCAATGTCAATCTGGTGGCCCCAGGAGGGCTCTGTCGCTGTCTAGCCGAACCAGAGGGGCTCTGCTGCCATCTGCTCCGCCCTGGAAGATGGCCTCGCCACCTGCTCCGCCTCGGTGGGCTTCTCCGCCGCCTGCTCTGCCCAGCCGGACGTCTCCGCCGCTTGCTCTGCTCAGAGGGAGGTCTCCGCCGCCAGCTCCACCCTGGAGGACAAGTTCGCTGTCTGGTCACCCCAGAAAAATGAGGCTGCTGTCTGTTCGTTCCAGGAGGGCATTACGGTTGCCTGTTCAGCCAAGGAGGGCATTAATATGGACTTTGGGGTCTAGGAGGACGTAGTCATTAAGGGTTCTGCATCGGAGAGTCCCACGGTCGTCTGCTCCGCCCTGGGGGGCTCTCGAACTGTGCGATCGGCCCTGGAGGGCATGGTCGAGGTCTTGTTGGCCCAGGTGGTCTGCTCCGCCGTCGGCACCATCCTGGAGGGTACATGAACTGTCTGGTCGGCTCGGGAGAGCATCGTCGCAGCCTGGTGGGCCTGGATGGGCTTCTTCTTTGTCTGCGCCGCCTTGTAGGATTTTTTCCCCCGTCTCGCCGCCCAAGTGGAATTCTCCACCATCTGCCCTGCCCTGGGGGACAAATGTAAAAAATTTTATGTCTCTCCCACCTCATGTGTCTCCATAGTAACTGATATGTTCTCCACCCCTCTGTCTCGTTAGTCCTGTGTATAAATACCCCGGTTCACCATTCATTCCCTGCTGATCATTGTGTATGGCTTGTCCTACCTTTATAAGCGTTTCCCCAATACCAGAGTCTCATTTATAATTGTTGATTCCCCGTTGCCGATCTAGCTTGCCTTTGACCACGACTTTGCTTTGCCTACATTACTCTGTTCAAGATTATCTCGACCATCGACTGTCTGTACTGTGTTTGTGACTTTTTTAATAAATACCTTAGGAAATGGATTCGACTGTCTCCGTCTTCATTCACGACACTTTGAAGCTCTTCACATGTATCTGCACAATTTTTAATTATAATAAAAAAATAATTAATAAAAAGGTATACCTCTATACTGTATACCTAAAACTGCCACTCTTCATTTATATATTTATATATAAATGAAGGGTATATATTTATATAATATAAATAAATAGTTTTTCTATATTTATATAATATATATATATATATATATATATATATATTGCAATATTATAGAAATAATACTTTAAAATAACTTTAACATAACCATCCCAGTAAACAGAGTCCTAGGGGCAAGACAAAAACGTAAATCCAAGAGAAGCAGAGGTCGACAACGATAAATCCAGACTATGATAACAGGGTACAAGAACACGAATGAACACAATGGGTTGACGCCATACACTGAGACGTACATCGACAATGATCCGTGCTAGACAGACAAACAGGCTGGTATATATACACAGTTGGCACTGATTGAATGATTGAAACAAACTAGCAACAGCTGTGAGGAGAGGTGCATTCTGGGTAATGGAGTCCAGGAATGAAAACAGACACAAAACAGACTGAGTACATAGAAGGCTGGAGTGCCAAACACAGTCTTTAGCTGGCAGCTCCAGCTGGGCGTGACATAGACATTGCTTTAGTTTTATACCAAAATTTGGATTTTTACTACATCCCCAGAGCAGTTTTAGGACTCTCTGATCACTACCACATTCATCTTATACCAACTTACGGACAAAAATTCATTTAAACCTGTAGTAAAGACTGTAAAAACATGCACTTGCAAAACAGAGCGGGCATTAAAACCTGTTTCGACCTCACTAACTGGAGTGTTTTTAAGCTGCCACCAACCATCTGGATGAGCTCACAGAGACTGTACCTATATATCAGTTTCTGTGAAGATTTATACATCCCTACCAGGACTCATTTAACATTCAATAAAGAAAAGCCATTGTCCACAGCAAGATTGTCCTTGGACATTTTTGTC
Source organism: Enteromius paludinosus (assembly GCA_032361165.1). NCBI lineage: Eukaryota > Metazoa > Chordata > Actinopteri > Cypriniformes > Cyprinidae > Enteromius > Enteromius paludinosus. Next base: position 23,458 of record JAUMHQ010000144.1, on the reverse strand, counting down.
TGGCCAAAGAGGATGCCTACAAAAAAAGGTGACAAAAAAGTCCTCTTCCGATGACCCAGCTACAGTCAGTAAAGGTATGAAAGCAATCACCAGATGCAAGAAGATGCAATGAAATTATTGTTAATGGTAGTTTGGAGAGATGTTCACTGTCCACACAACCAGCAACCTGACTCTCCCCCACAGCCTTACTATAGACTTAATGACTATAGACTGGTGGCTCTAACATTTGTTGTCATGAAGTAGTCTTATGAGAGGTTGGTGTAGGATTATCTGAAGGACATCACTGGACCCCCTGCTTTTTTGTTTACTGTGCAAACAGGTCTGTGGATGATGCAGTCAACATAGGACTGCATTATGTAGTGCAACATCTGGACAGACCAGGGGCTTAAGTGAGAACGCTGTTTGTGGACTTCAGCTCTGCTTTCATCACAATCATACTGACACTCCAGCAGAACAAACTATCCCAGCTCTCTGTTCCTAGTTCTGTCTGTCAGTGAATCAACTGCTTTATGACAGATATGCAACAGCTAGTGGGGTTTGGCAAATGCACATTCAACAGCCGCTCCACCAACACTGGCAACTATACCTCTAAAGACTCTTTCCTTTATTATTAATATAGACCAACCCTTGAATAGAGATCACTTACAGTTTTTCGCAGTCGCTTTGGTGCATTTCTCCCAACAGTACTTACATTTGCACAACAGTTAATGCATTTCTCAAAACCATTAGTGCAAGCTGCAAAACCTAGTTGATAACCTGCAAAAGTGTATCACTTGCTCAAAATGGATAGTTTATTGCTCAAAAGCAAGAATTCATGTCAATGAAAGTGTCTGTGTCATCAAAATGAAAAGTCCTGACACCATTGTTTATGAGCAAGACAGTCAAATGGCTTTGTCATGTTTTCATTATAACAGTTTACTCTGTACATTTTTTACAATGCAAAAAAGTCAGATATTCGTGACACTGAAAATGCTCAAGACAGCACTATATACTATTTGCACAGCCATTTGAAAACTACAGTAAAGTTAAACATTACTGTATGTAGTGAGGGTCGCCGTGATTTTGGCAAGTAGAACATGATCCTGGATCAACATCTTTTGTGGATCCTGGATCAACATTACTGTCCAATGTCCAAAAATATAAACATATCCCAATCCTTACCCTTAAACCTACCTCTAACCAAAATGTATACAAGGATGTTTATCCAGGAACATCTTGTACTTGGTGAAATCACGCTCACCATGTAGTGAGGTATCAGATTACAAGACACTGAATATGTATGTTTCACATTTTTACTGCATATGCTCTTTACAATTCAAATTTACTGTATTCAAAGCATTGTGAAAACAAATAAATACACACTTATTTACAACATGCTTGTGAAGTGGGGGTTTATGGGATTCAGTTGTGGGGGATTGTAGAGAAGTGCTTTATCGTTGGTTTACAGTACAGTAATGCTTCACACACATACAGAGTTGTATGAAAGCAATTGATGCTTGTCCAAAAGCATTGCAATTTGTTGGAAGGAATGAGAAACCACTGCTATGATGTGCACAAATGACTAATTGTTTTGAGAAATTAATTATTTTTGCAAATGTAAGTACTGTTGTGAGAAATGCACCAAAGTGACTGAGAAAAACTGTAATATGTTACATTAATTAAACTTTACAATAACACATGTTTAATACAAATGGCATTACCCTGAAAATTAAGTGGTTGACGTGTGCCCAGCTTCTCAAAAAAGAAGAAAGAAATGTCATAAAGATGTTTCAGGTGACGCAGTGTTTAGAATCTGAACGTCTGATATCTGTTGTGATTTTCACCAGTTTTTAAATACAGCATATTAGCCATTGGCAGATACATTAGAATTCAGAATTCAGTGAACTACATTTGTCTTCCACTTCAATTACCTGTAGTGCTGTTTGCATCACATACGATCAGTAATCTCATGAGACTCATGAGACAACTATGCTTGTAGATATACGCCAAAGATTTGTCCCTAAAATACAATTCAGGAGACACCAAAAAGTCATTATTTTACCTCAAATGAAATTATACAATCAAACAAATGAGACAACTATTTTCAAAAATATTTTTTATTCATATTATTACACATCCTTGCATTGCAAATGTATCCAGATCTTTGCTTTCAGTATCTGGTATGACACCCCATAAAATTTCCCTAGCTTTGTGTTCATTTAAATAATGCAAAAATGTGCTACACATTTAGCAAAAAGGTTTAAAACTATGCAATGCCTCAACCAGCTAAGTCAGTGTCCATAGGCGGCTTTGTCAACCACTAACCCTATAGTGCCCTTCTGTCACTTTTGACAGAAAGATTTTCTTATTGAATTTTTAAAAAAATCACATCTTAATCTGAATGATGGGAAACGTGGTCACTTTTATGGCATTTGGAATGTGAACACACAAAAAAATTTAAGGTTTGATTCGAGCAGGTAAAGTGGTCTTTAAAAAATCTAAGGGAAATAAATTCCAAAAATCTACAGACCTGCTCACAAGTGCAGTGTTTCTTTTTTCTTAACTTTTTTATGTTTCTGTTCCTCTTCAGGAACTCGAGCCGCGTCCAGAAGACGCTATGAGGAACGCCTCCAGCATTACGGCTCTGAACGGTGTGTTGAATCAAACCAATGAAATGGATAGACGTCATAGGCGGGTGACGTCTCCTGCCGAGAAGCACGTGGAGTGATACCGGCATTCAGCTCTTTGTCATTCAGCAAAGCATACTCTGTGTGTGTGTGTGCAAACATTTCAGCCTCTAAGCGAAAACATAAAAAAAAAGATAACCATTTCCAAATCAGTTGCGAAAAGGGGCGACAGCGATTCTCAGTATAGACCATGTGCTTTTCCCTGCGAAAGATTTATTTCCCCAGGGGATTCGCACGATTTATGCATGGCTTGCTTGGGAGCTGAACATGATGCAGCAGCTCTCGAGCGAGCTGACTGCCCGCACTGTGATAATTTTCCGGTGCGCTTGATTCGTTTCCATAAGGCTCTCTTTGAGAAGGGAGCCTACGCTGTGATTCTTCGCGGTGCTGGACCGCTCGTGCTGAGGCAGAGCGGAGTAAGCGCTCATGGGGATCGCAGTGGGACCTCATACAAATGTAAGAGTCGGAGACGGGCGAGTTCCTCTCTCCGCTCTCTTCACTGAGGTCCGGCGCTGCCCGTGAGAGTGAGGAAGCCCGTGCTGCGGCTCCTTCCCACGATCAGGGCGGTGCGGGGCTGTTACTCTCTTCATCTGCGGATGAGGAGATGCACAACCCAGAGGAGGCAGTAGCTTCTTCGTCGCCCCATTCTGAGGAGCTTGTGAAGGTGATGACTCATGCTGTTGCCAAATTAAAAATTGGATGGCCAGACAAGGTTAAAGCTGAGCCGTGCAGCAGTAAGCTCGATGAGCGCTTCCTGCGATCTCGACCACCACCTCTGAAACGGAGCTTTCCATTTTCGAACATACACTTGGGGGCTATCTATCCCCTGCCTCACCATCGTCCTTGAAGGCTCTGTCCCTTCCCACCAGACCGTTACGAACATCTTCGGTCCTGGTTGGGAAGGGCTTCTCAGCGGTAGGTCAGGCTGCTGCATGTCTGCATACAACTTCAGTATTGCAGGCATACCAGGCTGACCTGCTCAGAGAGGTGGATGAGAGCGAGAGGGTAAGATCTGAAAATATTAGAGAGCTACGGAGGGCTGCTGATCTGTCTCTGCGTGCTACCAAAGACCAGGGCTTTCGCCGGTCTATGGCAGCTTTGGTAGCCGCAGAGAGGCATCTGTGGTTGACTTTGTCACAAGTTAAAGACAAAGAAAGAGAATATCTGCTTGACCCCGGGGTCTGTTCGGCAATGCT